>PVKA01039167.1:0-19668 GCA_004027165.1 Ctenomys sociabilis
GCTTTATGCATTCATCTGGGAGGCAGTAGGGATGATCTCAGTCATTCTTACGGTGGTGGTTATTGAGGAGCAGGTGGCCGTTGGCCAGGGGGCGGATCTTTGCTCCTCCCCCAGTGGCAGCCTCCTCCCCCTCAGAGCTCTCAGTTTCCTCACGGTCACTTCGTTCATCTTCTACCACCTAGAAACAGGATAAGGTTATGGGGTAGCCTCAGACATCTATAAAGATTGCCTCTCGAGGAGCTTGTTCCCATGCCTGGGGCTCTACTGTAGTATTAGAAAGTGTCACTGGCATGACCGGGAAGTTGGGGAGGTCTAGAGTTGACAGCAATAAGGCCCACAAAGTGGGGACAGAGCTTTTACCTTTCCAGTTATAAACTTGTGGGCCATGCGCAAAATGAGGTAAGCCCAGAAGATATGCAATATCTGTAGCACTCCCATCATGGCATTGAAGAAGTAGTAGCCAAAGAATGCAGGGTAGAGCTCCAGGGGGTACACCAGCGTACAGTGTATCATCCTGAGGATTCAAGGGGAGACATACAGTTGTTAGCATGGCAGGGACACCTGAATTGAGGAGGACAGCTGCCCCCTACTCACCAGAAGGGCAGGATGACCAGTCGCGTGATGATGAACACAATGGCAAAGACGATGAAGATGTTGTTGCAAGTGTTCTTCCAGCCCGCGTAGTTAAACATCTTGGCCGACTATAAAAGCCCCTGTCCATCATCCTGGGCCTCCAACACCCAGGTATGTTCACCCAGTCAGCAGCGCTGACTCTGAGCCCTGTACCTTGGTCCCAGGAATGTCACTGCCTTCACCCCCAGAAAGGATAGAGGCTGTAAGAACTACAGTGGGACCTCTAGTTTGAGGGAACCTCACCTCCAGCAGGTAATCGGAAGAGTCATGCAGAGCCATAATGAGCGTCCCTGCACGGATGTAATTGGCAAACCAGGAGAAGCTGATGAGGATGATGGTGGCCACGTGGTGGATGATCTGTTCCTTGAAATCCTGCAAAAATGCAGGCTCCAGGGAACCCTTCCTGCTCCCCAGTCCTTTACACACACACTCACACTCACACCATTTTCCCAACACTTGTGGCCAAAGCTGCAAAAAGTCAAAGGAGAAACTAGTCTATCCCAGCCAGGTCCTCATTTAGCTCCCCTGACCTAGAGAAGGTCCCACTACATAGTCCAGGCCAGCCTTGAGCTTGGTAGGTAGGCTAGCCTGCCTCAGTTCTACCTCAGCTTCCTCAATGCCTACCACCATATCCAACTCATTTGCCTCTTGGGCTTAATTGTGCAACCCCTTCACTTACCTTTCGCTTGACATCAGAAGCAATGCTGAAGAGCAGGGACATGTAGAAGGAAAGTTCAATCATGTAGTACCAATACTGGGAGGGGATGATGCTCTAGAAGGGGGAGGGGAGGTAAGAGACCCGGAGCAGCATGGCCCTAAGAGCTGCTCCAACCCCAGCCCTCCCCGCCTGAGCTTGTTACTTCATGCTTCATTCCTCTGCCCCACGTTCAGAGCTCCTCAAGGCTGTGGACAGCAGCCACCCCTAGGGGGGCCCACTCCATACCTGGATGGGATATCCCTCCCAGACTTTCTTCATGTCATAGAACCAGGGTTTCTGCATTGAGGTGGGAAGAAAGATTAAAAGAGAAAAGACCTACCCCAGTCTCCCACTTCCCAGTAATCCCACTCACATCCACAATGACAGCCATGCCAGCAACAAAGGCAATCAGGTAAAATGTGAACCTCCAGCTGGAAGAAGCACAGCAGGTTAGACATTAGGACAGCATGGTCCCCCAGAGTCCCATGTGCTTTCAAGGGACTGAACCCCTCCAGTCTGTTGAAAGGCTCTTCCTTATGTAGCCCAGCCTCCCTCTCAGCAAGCCCCATTAGACCTTCTGCCCCAGCTTTCCCCACCTGGCTTCCCGAAACTTCTTGAGGAGACTAGGCCGATCCTGGTTGCGGCGGCGGCGGAACCAGCGCTCTACCTGGCGGCCAGAAAGCCCGCTCTGCCGGGACAAGAGCTCAACATCCACCTGGTTAAATGAGAGAAGCTTCTGTTCAGCCTCTAAACCAGCAACTCCACCACTCTAGTAAAAAACGTTTGCAGCACCATGCCTTCCCTTTCACCCTCCAGGGTTAACATTCAACTCCTGCCCTCCCCTTTCCTATTTCCCAGAACTGAGTGAGCCTACCTGCTTGGGCTGCTTGCCACTGGTCATGTAGAAATGTTCTAAGGTGGCATTGGGAGGCGCTCGCAGCCGAGCTTTCTCCTTTACATTCAGGAAGGCAGCCAGTGGTGTGGCTACATAACTAGGGAAGGAGCAAGAGGGAGAGATGTCTGACTCTCTTAGAGGTCTCCTGGGCCCTAAGCTGAGTGGGAGGCTATGAGCTCAGGCAGCTGTGCACTGGGCCTCAGTTTCCCTGCAAACCCTTCCCCATAGTCTGAGCTGCCCAGAGCTGACAAAGCTGCCTGTATTTTCTAGTGGCTAGGCGGGGTGGTAGGCAGTGAGTGAGAACAAACAGCCATTGAAGGAAAGGGCCTGGGGATGCTGAGCCCTCAGAAAGACAATAGCCCTGGGGGTGGGTGACTGGGCAGGGGCTAGGAAGTCTCAACACCAGGGTCCAGAGCTAATTCAACAGTAAGAGACAATCTTCAGGCCTAAGGAGATGTGAGGCTAGCAGCTTGCAGAGGACAGGAAGGTGGGCTCTGGTGCTCACAGCTCAAAGAAATATCGGATGATGAGGAAGAGCAGGGCCAGGGGCAGTGTGATGTAGAGGTCTGAGGCTTTAGCATAGATTCGTCCATCTCGGTCTTCTAGATCAGCCCAGGTTAGGTTCACAGGCAGCCACAGCCGTTCCCACCAGAAGTAATCATATAGGGTCTGCAGCATCCTAAGTGAGGAGAGGAGGGTAAGGTTGCCAGAAGGGCTATGGGAGGCACAGGGACAAACACTTGTCTGGAATATCAAAAGCAAGGTAGCAACTCAAATTCTAAACCCTGGTCATGGCTATGAAGCTATGGGAAAATCTGTTCATCTATGGTGGTGGTTTCTAGTTTCTGACACCTGAAGTCCTGATTCCTTAGTTCTTAGTTCTTCCTCTAGTTTTTCTATCCAATCTGGAAGACAGGTAGGACTTGGCCTGAGAAGCTATAGCCAATCTGAGAAAAGTCACTACCATCCTCCTTTCATCCTGTCAGGTCGCCCTTCAACTGGAAGCCTCCTACGGAGGGGGCAGGAGAGCCAGGCTGGCCTAGTGCTTCTTCCTTCCTTGCAACACATCTGGGCAGCAGATCCCTAGGACCAAATGAAGAGGTCCAGGGAAGCAAAGTATGTCCTCAAAGTACTCCAGTTGGTCAACAAACATTAAACAGCTGCACAGAGTGGACAGCCACATGCCACACCATCTGTCCCTGCCAACGAGGCAGACAAATCCTATGTTAAAAAAAAAAAAAATGTAAAGCTTAAGAATCAGGGAGTAGTACACATAGCAGACTAATGGAACTGAGCCATTGCTTTTCCTTCTGTGTATTGTGTTTTTGTGTCTATGCACTGGGGGATGAACCAGGACTTCACACATCACAAGTACTCTACGACTGAGCTACATTCTTAGCCCAGAACTGAGCTATTTCTCATCCAGAATATAAAATACATTCTAGTCTGCAAAATGACACTAGTCTACATAGCAAATACTCCATGGCCCCAGAAGGGTGCTTTACAGGCTTCCTGCTCTACTCCAGTGAAACAAAACACTGACCATTTGGATGCCCCTATGAGAGAAGGGATGGTGTGTGTCTGGGTAACAGCAGGTGTGCAAAGCTGAGAAAAGCAACAGGATGACCCTGGGCATTCGGTACCTGGCAGTCCCGGGGTTCAACAGTAAATCCCAGCACAATAGCTTAGGCAATCTTTGCAGGCTCCCTGCCCCTCCAGCTCCTCCCTGAGCAGTGGTGGGATCCAGACTGACCTTAAGATTGAAAGTGCGACCAGAGGAAGGTGGCCCCCTCTCAGCCGGGGAGGGAACCAAAGGGGGTGGGGGTGAATGCTGCCCAGTGACCAGGGCTGAACCCTTCACCCCTAGCCACCACAGAACCACTTGCGAAATCTCTCAGCCTGTCAGTATTCCAAGCTCAAGGACTTTACCCTCTTGTCCCTACTCCTGGTCGCTGCTCTTGGATGAAATCAGAGGTCAGCAGTGACAATAAAGGAGCTTCGGTTCCACTTGCCCCCCTCCTGCCCCAAATCACAGGCACACATTCCAGCCCTCAGCACTGCCCCTTCCTGATCCTCCTTAGCCAGAATAAATATTTAATTAGTTAAAAGAGATGGAAGCCTTCTGAACTGAAAAAAATCAAATGTAAATGCCCACAGTGGAACTTGAATAGAAAAAAGTAGAGAAGAAACAAGGGCAGAACCCTATGTGTTTCCCCCACACACACTTGACCCGATTTAGAAGTGGGGGACTATACCTGACCCAGTCATCGGACTGCTTTCCCCCGTGGCCCTACCTTTTCTCCAATGAGGTCTAACACAAAGGGAACTGACAGATGTGAACTGTGGACCTCATTCCTATCTGGGCAAAGGAAACTGGCAGGGATATTTCTCTTGTCAAGAAACATTTAATCCCCGGTTCCAGAAAAAAAATAAATAGGGAGACATTTAGCAGGTCAGGAATGTAGCTCCATGGCACAGCACCTGCCTGGCAAGTTCAAGGTCCTGAGTTTGATTCCCGGTACCAAAAAGGCATTTGGCCAGGGTAAACGATTCAGATAGCTAGCTTGGGATCTGGAGGGCCCCTCTCCTAGGAGTCAGGATTGTCTTGTCCCCATCTTATGCTTACAAAGTACAGTGCTGGGGTGGTAGAGGCAGGCAGAATAGGTATCAAGGATGAATAAGGACAATCACTGGACAGTGTACCCATCACAGATCCTTCCCACCATCTTCCTCCAGGAAGGAAGAAGGTGGATGTACATGAGAGCAAGACACACCAGGGTACATAAATACAGGCCTGGGTCTCAGGCTTTCTGGGACCACAGCCTTCCTCTCTGTCCTGTACTTCCACTAGCAGAGATACCAGATTTGGCAGGGCTGGGACTTCTGACTCAACAAGAGAAAAAGGTGTCAACTTAGCTGTCAGCTGGCCTTACCTTGCACCTGCCCACAGAACCTGTGTCAGCCCTGGAAACTTCTTGACACCAACACATCAAGCCTAACAAAGGATCCCAGACAGGAGGTTGGGATAGGAAAAGGTGCATACAGAGTAGGAAGCTGGCTTTCCTTTCTTCCCCTCTGTCCTCAGGGATTTCCTTGCAAAGAAAGTCACACCAACATTTTTCCACTTTGAAATTATGCTCCCATATCAGAGTTGGTGATGCACACCAGGAGGATCACAGCAGGAGGACCACAGCGATATTCAAAGTCAGCCTGAACTACAAAGTGCATCCCTGTTTCTTTTTTTTTTTTTTTTTTTTTTTTTTTTTTTTTTTTTTTTTTTTTTTTTTTTTTTTTTTGTCTTTTTGAGACAGGGTCTCACTATGCAGTTCAGGCTGGCCTTAAGCTCACTTTGTAGCTCAGGCTGGTCTTGAACTCACAACAATCCTCCTGCCTCAGCCTCCCGAGTGCTGGGATTACAGGCATGCGCCAGCATCCCTGTTTCTTAAAATCAAAAGAAGGCAAAGGAGGAAGAAAAAGGGACAAGAGAGAAGATGAAGATAACTCTGCACTCCCACACATATGCAGATATGTACACATACACCTACCTCCCTGAGAGCCAGACACCACTTTGTAAGCCAAAGACTGGAGAAGGGCCAATAGCACAGGGACCAATTCTTGTTGTTGTACAGGGAACTGAACTCACAACCTCCAGCTTGCCAAGAAAGCACTATGCTGCTGAGCTACATCCAGGACAAGCACTGGTATTTCCAGGAACTTGAGCAGGGCTCTGCTTAGCCTTAACCTTTGCCCCAGGTCTGACAGACCCTCTCCAAGACCCTCCCAGGTGGATAAGAAGAGGGAGGGGCCCCGTTGGAGCTTGTAGGCTCTGGGCTGCAAGACCAGAAAGCCTGGGAAAAAAACCTTCGGGCAGGCTCACCAAAGGAGCAGCCCGCCTGCTCTGAAGCTGAAGGAACAATTCTGGAAAATACAAAGGGGCCAGCAAGGACAGAGAGAGTCTCCTCCAGTCTCACAACTTCCACTGAAGGTTGGGCCTCTATAAAAGGGAGAGAGAAGGGGCCAGGGAGATAGCTCAGTAGAGTTAGTGCTTGCCTGGCAGGAGTAAGCCTGAGTTCAATCCCTAGTTCCTCCCAAAACAAAAAGAAAAGTAAAGGGAGAGAGAAGGAATCCTAAAGCATCTTCCATGCTTAAAACTTTCATTTCAAGCAGCAGGAACTAGAAGCCTGCAGCAGGGAAGGGGTAAACCCAGAAGAGAGTTACTGCCCCAAGCTGCTGCACAAGTCCCAAGATTTGGGTCAGATTCTGGGGACAATGGGATGACAGGCAACAAGAACAGGGGTCCTCAGCCCTCTTCAAGCCACAGATTGTCAAACCCACTGCGGGGGGGGGGGGCGCAGAAGAGGCCAGAGGTAAAGAGGCGTGCAAGCAGTGGGTGGAGCTGAAGTCTCAGTGCAGAGGCTGCCAGCTGCTTGCCAGAGGCGAGGAAAGATGAGGCTGAAATCTGGACAGATCACCCACAAGGAGGGTGAGGTGAAGGGTGCCAGAGGAGACAAGGATCTCTTTCTCTGTTTGGAAAGAATCTGTGCAGATCACTGTATGGTCAGGTCAGGCCTTGAAGACAGGGCTGCAGACAGGTCCTTACCCTGAAGAGCCCATCACAAGTGCAATCAGCCACTCACTCAGGCCCGGCCACCTCGACTCTGGCACCGGACAGGACCCCCATGTGACCGGCTGTACCACAGGGTGACCACCTGATAGAGGTCTTCCCTGAGTCGTTTTGGGAAGAGGGCTAACTCCATACCTCAGAATCTTCAGAAGCCCCAACTCCAGGGCCCTGAAATTCCGGAAACAGAGACTAGGCTTTGATGACAAGGACCCTGGCCCGGAGAAGAAATTAAAACCCCAACCGTAGGCCGTGGATCCCTGCCACACACCTGCAGTTAACCCTGCGGCCAGAGAGCCTCTGGCAACGCTGGGTAATTAGCAACCCTAGTCTGGAGAGCCTGTTTGAGTGCTGCCAGGCCAGCACCGCTCACCCCTAACGGTGCGGCCCGGGCAAACCCAGCGCCAGCGCCCTCCTTCCTGTTTCTCGCTCGGCACATGGACGCCCCGACCTCCTCGGGTGGGCACCGGGCCGGGCTCTGCGCTCCTGCGCCCGGGTCGCAGCCAGGCCACACCGGGGCGACACCTCGATCCCGCCAGGCCAGGCCGCCCTCTCCTCCCCGCCGAGAGGCGCCCGCCCTCCCCGTTGTCGAGGGCCCCGGGCTGGGAACGCGGGCCCAGGCCACCGCCGCGAGGCTCGGCCCGCCCTCCCCGCGCCCGCCGCGCGCCCCGCCGCCATGGACGCCGCGCCGAGGCCGGGCCGGGCCCTCCCCGCGCTCCCGCCGCTTCCCGCGGGCCCCGCCGCCGCCGCCCGGCCCCCGCGCCGCCCGGGCCCGACTCACGCGGCGACGGCGTTGAGCTGGCCGGGCCGGAGCCGCTGCTCCGCGTCCTGCGTCCGAGCGCCGGGCCCTCCGGGTGGCCGGCCGGGCCCGGCCTCCTCCCCCTTCCGCCCCCGCCCCGCGCCCCTCCCTGCGCTGCCGCGAGCCCAGGCGAGCCGAGCCGGAGCTGGGCCACAGGAAGGCAGAGGCCGAGCTGGGCTGGGGGCCGCGAAGGCGCGGGGCCGACTGAGACCCGGACCAGAGCTGGAGCCACGCCTTGGGGAGCCCGAGGAGGGCGCAGGCGGGCGGCTCCGCGGTCGCCAGGTCTGAGCTCCGGCCTCGGGCGGGCCTTGCCCCGGCCTGGGCGGGGAAGAAAGGAGTCCTTTGCCCTGGGCGATCGCCACTCTGGAGCCCAGAGACCGCACAGCCCTCATCAGCTTCCCCCGGCAAGACCCCGATTGGGCTGGGCCTCGAAAAAGCTGTCCTCCAACTTGTTTTGCAAAGTGTATTAAAGTATCACCACGTTCACCCTAATTCATAATACAAAGTGTTTTTGCCCTTAAACAGTCTAATGAAATAGATGTTTCAGAGAGACCAGCCCTGACTCCTACAGGAACAGAGCCTCACCAAGGTTTGTTCACAGAGAGAGCTACTGTTTACTCTGCTTCTTAAAGTTTTCTGCGTTGGTGAAAGGATGGTTTTACACTGACTGCTGCTTGTTCCATGGAGTCTCTCCTCAAGTCCAAGCACTTGACAGTTCTAGGAAGGGGTGTCACCCCAACTGATGCAGGCTGCAAACTGGGCCTTAGCTCTACCTCTTTCTGAAGGAGCAGAAGCTGGCTGTTAATTTCCAGCTTGTTAAAATGCCTCTAGTGTTTAGACCAGGCCACCAAAGAGAAATGAGACGGGTTGGCCAGTCACCTGCACTAATCCCCAGGGACACATTGGGCTTTTTCTTGATCTTTCTAGTTCCCAGCAACCTCTCCTGCCCTGATCTTCTCTGTCTGAACTCCTCCCTTACTAACATATCTCATTCTGTAGCTTTCTACCCACCCATCCCCTTGGACTCCCTCCACTTGCCTTCTAATCCCATCTGCTACACATAAGCAGCCTTTCCCAACCTGGTTCCAATGTTTCCTTTTTGGTCTCCAGCTAACCTATGGTTCCCTCAGTAAACCACTCCCCTTTTTTTTAAGTTTCTGAGCTCTTTTCTCTGGTGGTTTTCCTAGGTGCCAGGCTTTCTCACTGTCCCTATAGACATTTTAAAAAGGAAGACTGTAGACTTAGTTCCCTCCCTCCCCCCCCCTTTTTTTTGTCTTTTTGAGGCACGGTCTCATTATGCAGTTCAGGCTGGCCTTAAGCTCACTTTGTACCTCAGGCTGGTCTGGAACTCACAACAATCTTCCTGCCTCAGCCTCCCGAGTGCTCTTTGTTTTTAAAGACCACAGTGGGGCAGGGCCTGCCAGTGTAGCTCAGTGGCAGAGCACTTCCCTAAGAGGCACTGGGTCCAATCTGGAGCACCATCGCAAGAAAAGTAAAAAAGGATAGCAGCGGCAAGGGGAAGTTTTGGGACAGACGTTGGATAATGAGAGCCTGAGAAATAAAGATAAGAGGGTGAACCCCTCAGCCAGGAGATAAAGGAACCCCTGGATGGGGTAGGGAAACTTGTTCTCTGCCAGCATCAGAAGGATATCCACACATCCTCTGCCTCTTCCTCAGCTGGACCAGGAGGTTATACTCATGGCCCTTCTGACCCCTCCCCCATCTCCTGGCTGGCATGACCACGCCCACTATGCCCAGGGCCCGCCTGCTTTGTGGTGACTCACTTCCTCTGCATGGGTTGCTGAGGTGTCCCAAGGCAGAGGGCAGGCCAGCCAGCCAGGCCCAGGGGTCCAAGCAGGCTCCTAGGATGGGGAAACACAACTGAGAAAGAAGCCCAACTGAGAAAGATGGGTCTTTCCCAAATGCCAGGCTGGGCTTTGTAGAGCACAGGAGCCCATTTGAGGGTTTTTTGTTTTGTATTGTTGTTTGGGGGGGGTTATTTTTGTTTTGAGACAGGGTCTTGCTATGCATTTTAGGCTGGTCTTCAGCTCACTTTGTAGCCCAGGCTGGTCTCGAGCTCTCAAAGATCCTCCTGCCTCAGCTTCCCAAGGGCCAAGATTACAGGTGTGTGTCACCACATCCAGCTTCAGACCTATTTGAGTAAGGAGTACAGCCTATCTCCTCCCTGAACAGCATCAGGTGCCAGGGGTTCTAACAATGAGTGAAATAGCCAGAAGAGGTTCCTGTATTCTCAAATCAAACAATGTAAAGTGTTGGCCAAACAAAGTATGATGCTTGGAGTTAAAACATGTGTTAATAAGCCAGACATGGTGCATACCTACAGTCCCAGCACCCAGGAGGCTGAGACAGGAAGATCAACATGAGTCTGAAGCCAACCTGGGCTACATAGTTGAAGGGCAGCCTGAACTACATAGCAAGACACTTTCTTTTTTTCTTCTTTTTTTTTTTGGCAGAACCGGGATTGAACTTAGGCCGTTGCGCTTGCCAGGGAAATGCTTATTCTACTCAGCCATCTCCCCGGCCCAAGACCCTTTCTTTAATAATAATAATAATAATAATAATAATAATAATAATAATAATAATAGGGGCTGGGGAGATGGCTCAGTGGAATAAGTGCTTCCCTGGCAAGCGCAAGGGCCTGTTGGGCACAGTGGCACACACCTGTAACACTAGCGCTTGGGAGGCTAAAGTAGAAGGATCCTCGTGGTGAGTTTGAGGCTAACCTGAAATGCATGGTGAAACCCTGTCTCAAAAAGACCAAATAGATGTGTTAGCCGAGCATGGTGGTGCAGGCCTGTAATCCCAGCACTCGGGAGGCTGAGGCAGCAGGATTGTTGTGAGTTTGAGACCAGCCTGAACAACAAAATGAGCTTAAGGGCAGCCTGAAATACATAGTGAGTCCCTGTCTCAAAGACAAAAAAAAAAAAAAAAAAAAGAGAGATGTTTGTTATTTAAAACTTTTTTTAAAAAGTCAAGCCAGGCCTGGTGGCACATGCCAGTAGTCCCAGTACTTGGGAGGCTGAGGCAGGATGATCTTGCCAGTTTGAAGCTAGCCTAGACTACAAAGTAAGCTGAAGTCCACCTTAACTGCTAGTGAGACCCTGTCAAAAAGACAAAAGGCCGGGCATGGTGGTGGCATGCCTGTAATGCCAGCACTCAGGAGGCTGAGGCAAAAGGATTATTGTGAGTTCAAGACCGGCCTGAGCCACAGAGTGAGCTTAAGGTCAGCCTGAACTACATAGTGAGACCCTGTCTCAAAAAGACAAAAAAAAGGCCAGGGAGATGGCTCAGTGGAATTAGTGCTTCCCTGGCAAGAGCAAGGGCCTGAGTTCAATCCCCGGTTCCACAAAAAAATAAAAATAAAAAAGTGGTAAACAAGATGGATCTGGAGTGATGGTGCATGTCCATAAATCTCAGTACTTGGGAACTGAGGCCCAAGTATTTGCCATGAGTTCAAAACCAGACTGGTGAGTCTGGGCTGCATAGTGAGACCCTGCACACACACAAAAAACAACAACAAAAAAAAAAAAACAGACTGGGCTATATGGTAATTTTAGCACAAGGCTGAGCTAAAAAGTAAAACAAACAAAACAGAAGAAATGTTCATGAGTCAATGCTTAAACCACTATATGTCATTGTTCTGCCCCTATATTCCCCTAAGAGCCCAAAGACACCCCTACTTCCAACAAGGGATAAAGAGAACACTGAAATAGTGCCTGGGTTGTTCTAACCTCATGCTCCTGGGAAGTCACGGTTTGCTTTTGTTTTTTTTGCAGAAGCCTTTGGACTTGCCAGGGAAGCACTTATTCCACTGAGCCATCTCCCAGGCCTTTTCTTTTTTAGACAGAGCCTCACTATGTAGTCATACAAGTCTCAAGTCTGCAATCCTCTTGCCTCTTACCTCAGCCTCGCTAGGGCTGGAACTACTGGTATAGGCTTCCATGCCTGACTAGCCTCCTTGAATCATAAGGAAGGACAGCAGTTTAGGTCAACCCTAAAATGTCCAACCCTAAATCCTAAAACAGAGAGCACCGCAGAGGAAAGGGATTAATACTGCGAAAACCACCTGTCTAGCCCTCCTGTTGAACAAAACAAAGGCCAGAGATGAAAAGTAAGAGTCGGGCCGGGTGCGGTGGTGCATGCCTGTAATCCCAGCACTCGGGAAGCTGAGGCAGGAAGATTGTTGTGCGTTTAAGACCAGCCTGAGCTACAAAGTGAGCTTAAGGCCAGCCTGAACTGCATAATGAGACCCTGTCTAAGAAAGAAAGAAAGAAAGAAAGAAAGAAAGAAAGA
The DNA here is from genome assembly GCA_004027165.1 of Ctenomys sociabilis. Taxonomy (NCBI): domain Eukaryota; kingdom Metazoa; phylum Chordata; class Mammalia; order Rodentia; family Ctenomyidae; genus Ctenomys; species Ctenomys sociabilis. The sequence goes on from PVKA01039167.1 coordinate 11,960, forward strand.
AAGAAAGAAAGGAAGGAAGGAAGGAAGGAAGGAAGGAAGGAAGGAAGGAAGGAAGGAAGGAAGGAAGGAAGGAAGGAAGGAAGGAAGGAAAGAAAGAAAAGAAAGAAAGAAAGAGAAAAGTAGGAGAGTTACAGCAGAACATCTGTGAATATACCACACACACTTTGACTATTTTCTGCCACGTGACTGGACTTGTGTATCTTCTCCAGCCTGTTAAGTCTTCCTGGTGTTCCCTGGAGAGTTTAGCGGGGCAGACAAATGCCCTTCCCACTCTTGCTTGTCCTCTTGAGCCTGCTTATCAGGTGCGGGCTCCCAGAGCTGAAAGGTATGGGGAACCCCGGATGCGGAGCTGCTGCCTTGCTCACCCGTTTCAAGGACCGTCAAAAGCCCGCCCCGTGGCCCCCGCGAGCAGACAGCTAGCGAGCCTCGCCCCTACGCGGCCTGCCCCACCCCATCCGGTTTCCCTTCTGGGCTGACAGCCCCTCAGTACCCTAGGCGCAAGGGGGTTCGAGACGCGTAGCGGCTGCTCGTGCCCTCTTGTGGCCATATTGCGAATGGCAAGTTGCCTGAGAGCCAAAATTGACTTCTTAAGAGACGAGTTAACAGTAATCTTTATAAAATAATATTGTAAATATAATAATAACAAAAATATTGTAACAGCACTTATTGGGGTTTTTTGGTGGAACCAGGGATTGAACTCAGGCCCTTATGCTTGCCAGGGAAGCATTTATTCTACTGAGCCATCCCTCTGACCCCAGCACTTATTGTTATATATTAGTTGGGGATTTTCATGATACTAAATGCAGGCTGCTCTAGCACTAACGTCCACATCTATTTTATTTATTTGTTATTTATTTTGAGACAGGGTCTCGTTATGCAGTTCAGGCTGGCCTTGAACTCACTAAGTAACCAAGCTGGCCTTCAAACTCGAGGTGACCCTCCTGCCTCAGTCTCCCAAGCACTGGGGTCACAGGCTTGTGCTGGCTTACTTAATCTAACACCCTAATTTACAGGAGGCATCTCTGCCCTGTGTCATCACATCCATTACCTCATCCATTCCTCCCAGAAACTGTCCTCAGATGTCCCACCTGTGTCACCGCTCAGCATCTCACATACCCCACTTAGAAGTCAGAACAGCTAAGGTTGCAGAGTAGCACCAGTGCTGGAGCTGGGGATCGAACCCACATTCTCCAGCTCTAAAGCTGGTGCTTGATTTCCATTTTCACAGAAGTGAGGAACAGTGTTGGATACCATGGAAATTTGTGGGCAGATTCCTTAGTAACCCACTCAGGTCCCCTTCTGTCCCTCTCTCAGACAGAAGAAGCTTTCCATTCCTCAATAAAAATATTCTGCTCCTTAAAATTCCCAGGGCCAGGGAGATAGCTCAGTAGAATAAGGGCTTGCCTGACAAGTGCAAGGGCCTGAGTTCAATCCCAGGTTCTGAAAAAGAAAAAAAGAAAAAAATCCCTTTGTGGTGCAAAGTGCTTCAGGACCCTTCCAGGCTAGGTTAGAAAGGGGGGGAGAGGAAGGGAAAGCAGGGTAAGAATGGGAGGGACTGCACTGGGGCTCCTGTCCCCAGCCTCGCCCCCAGGCCCTTTGAGGGCCATTGGTGAGCTTGGAGCTGTGCTCAGGGTTCACCTGCTGCTCTGAGCACCGACAGTCTCAAGACCAGCTGCTGCGTTGCATCACCTGCTGCTGCAGAGCAGCCAGAGCACCCTGGCAGCCAAAAGGCAACATAAGGAGGCTTAGAAACGGGCCCAGGAGCCGCCTCCTTCAGCGTTGTGGGAGTGCAGTATTACTGTCCGCAGGGAACACCCTACACATTTTTCTCTTTTGACTGCTGCTGATCTGATCCCACTCCTGCATACCTTCACCCTACTTTACAGATATAAACACCTTACTCCACCTGGCTCTCCCAGGCTGTGGTTGGGGAGTTTCTGGGCTGGGACCCCCTCTGCAGGCTGGGGTGCCCTGCTGGTATGTGCCCCAACAGGTTTTCCACTATCAACCTTGAAATCAGCCTGTAGCCCGTCTGCCCAGCCCCTGGGGAGCTGGAGCTGGTGACAGAGCCAGGTCAGAAGCTGGACATAGAGACTGGGTCTCTGTGGCCACCCCCTGCCCTCCCCCAGGGGACATGGCTTACAAAGCCTCCTGTGTCCATGTCTGCCGCCAGCCAGGCTGAGCAAATTCACCTGCGTGGGTTCTTGCTCAGCTCCGGGAAAAGAGATGCCAGGCAAGGAGGTGTGTACCTCGCTCAACCTAATCCTCCCCATGGCTGGGTAGGAGGGGCCAGCGAAGACTGGTGGGGTTGGTCTTCAAGAGAGGCCACCTGACTGGCTGTTCCACCCCCTCCTCTACCAGGCTGCGGAGGACCTGGCACCACACAAGAGGCCACCACACCACGACACCTGCCACACCTCCAGCACCTCTAGGTGAGCCAGACCTCCTGGGTCCTCAGCTAGCGAGGGGACAGAAGGGAAGCATGCTTTTCCTAATGTGACACTGCCTGCTCTCTGGTCCAGGTGCCCACGTCACACAAGGACAGATTCACTTCAGCTTTGACCTCACCGCTGCTGGCCGAGAGCCTGCTAAGGTCCCTAAGGGAAGGGTACACAACAGATGAGCTCGCAGGCAGGGCTTGGGGCTGCTGGGACAGAGCTTGACCTGGGGGAGCTGCAGTTGGGCATCGTCCACTCCCTGGACTTGGTCAGGGCACCTCCACACCCCATACTGTCCGAGGAGAACCCTGCCAGGCTGTGGACCTCAGAGGGGGACATCGCCTTGTATTAGGGGCTGAAAAGCCTTGAGCACAACTTGGAGTTAGGGAGGGCTTGGCTGGTACTGTTCTGAGGGATGGGTGTGGAGAGGGTGGGGGCTTTTGCCCTCCTCCTCCTCTTTCTTTTTCCTCCTCCTGTCTCTGGCCCTTACCCTGTGTTCTGGTTCATGTTCCCAAGCCCGCTAAGCAGGTTAATATTCTTTTTCTTTTATCTGCAACAAGGGAAAGGAGTTGGCAGTGCAAGTCCAGGGTCGGGTGCAGAGGAACGTTGGGAGGGCTCCCCGGGCTCTGGCTCTTCCTCTCACCTTCCTTCACTACCCCAGCTTGTTGAACCATGTCTGTGAACGGTGAAGCAGCGCAGCCCTCACTGACCCAGGAAATCCTCAGCCACCTAGGCCTGGCCCACAAGGTAGGAGCTGCTGGGATTTTAGGATTCTGGTTTTAGGGGGAGGATTTTTATTGTTTTTTTTGGGGGGGGTGTTGTTTGTTGTTTGCTTTTGTCTTTTAGAGACAGGGTTTCACTACGCAGTCCAGAATAGCCTAGAACTCACAGCAAGCTGGGTATGGTGGTGCATGCCTGCAAATCCAGCACTCAGGAAACTGAGGCAGAATGATTGCATGAGTTCGAGCTGGGCTACAAAGTGAGCTCAAGGCCACCCTGAACTACAGAGCGAGATCTGGGACTGAGGATTTGGCTCAGCAGTATGAACACCTGCCTAGCAAGCTGGAAGCCCTGGGTCAGGTCCTTAGCATCAAAAACAAAAAATAAATCTCCCCTAAAAAACAAAGGGTTCAACCAAAGAAATACAGTAAAATAAAATAAAATAAATACATAGCGAGATCTTGTCTCAAAAAAGACAAAAATCAAAATAAAACTGAACTCACAGCAATCTCTGCTTCAGCCTCCCAAGCGCTGGGATTACAGGTGTGCACCACCATGCCGGGCTCTGATTTTGTTTTGTTCTTTTAATGTATTTGTTGTTACAGGGTCTCATTATGCAGCTCAGACTCACAGTGATACTCCTGTTTTCAGCCTCCCCGATGCTGGGATTACAGGCTTACACGACTCTGGCTGGCTCAGCCCACCCTGGAGGTGGGGCTGGAGCTGCATGTGGTGCTGGGGATGGAACCACAGTCCCTGTGCTTGCCTAAGCTTGCCTAAGCAGGAGCTTTAGTCCACTGAGCTATCTCACCAGCCCTGATTTTGTTTTTAGAGACAAGGTCTCGCTGTGTTACCCAAAGTGCCTCAAACTCTAGATCCTCCTGCCTCAGCCTCCCAAGTAGCTGGGATTATAGGTACCCCCCATCCTCAACTAAGTATCTTTTTTATTTATTTATTTATTTATTTATTTATTTATTTATTTACTTACTTACTTACTTACTTACTTACTTACTTACAGAACCAGGGATTGAACTCAGGCCCTTACACTTGCCAGGAAAGCACTTATTCTACTGAGCTATCTCCCCAGCCCCCCTAAGAATCTTTTTCTATATGGAATGTGTTTGTTTTTGTTCTATTTTTTGTGGAACTTGGGATTGAACTCAGGCCCTTTCACTTGCCAGGGAAGCATTTATTCCACTGAGCCATCTCCCCAGTACCGGGACTAAGAATCTTTTTTAATGCATCTACTCAGAGGCTGTGAGATGAGAGCTAGAAAAAGGAGAGTGGGCCTAGCTGGGCACTGAATCAGGCAGGAAAAGTCTCTCCTAATTGCCCCTGTTCTTACAGACTGCAGCTTGGGGGACACTGGGCACTCTCAGGACCTTCTTGAGCTTCAGTGTGGACAGGGACATCCACAGGCTACTAAGAGCCATCACAGGCCAAGGTAAGCCTCTTCCCTCTGTGCTGGGTGCGCTGTTTGTGAAATGCCCTAATCTTGTGTCAAGCACCATGGCATTGTCACATCTGCCCTCATAAGCCAGTGAGGTGAGCTGGTCATTCCCACCTTACAGATGAGGAATCTGCATTCAGGGAGGTGCTTACAAGGCTCGCCCAAGGCCACACAGCTCATAATGTATTGCACAACTAAGATTGAATCCAGGGCCTTCCCACTGAATTATAAACCTAGTCTTGTGTTCTTTTGTTTTGTTTTGAGACAGGGTCCTGCTATGTAGCCCAGGACCTCAGCCTTCTGAGTGCTGGGATCACAAGTACATGTCCCGCCGGGCATGGTGGCACATGCCTGTAATCCCAGCACTCAGGAGGCTGAGGCAGGAGGACTGTTGTGTGTTTGAGACCAGCCTAAGCTGCAAAATGAGCTTAAGACCAGCCTGAACTGCATAGTGAGATCCTGTCTTAAAAAGGCAAAAAAAAAAAAAAAAAAGTGCATATGCCACTAACTCAGCATCTTTTTTTCCAGGGGGTGTCTTTTTGAGACAGGGTCTCATTATGCACTTCAGGCTGGCCTTGAGCTCACTTTGTGGCCCAAGCTGGTCATGAATTTACAGTGATCCTCCTGCCTCAGGCTCCCAAATGCTGGGATACAAGCAAGTACCACCATGCCCAGCCATTTTTTTACTTTTAATTTTGAGACTGGATCTCCTCAAATCATTAACCTGATTAGGCTAGGCTCCAACTGTGACTTTCCTGTCTCAACCTTCCAGAGAGCTGGGATTATAGACATACACCACTGCACTCAGAATTGAGAATCTAGGGGCCAGGGAGATAGCTCAGAGGCATAAACCCCACCTGGCAAGCAACAAGCACCTGAGCTCAATCCCCGGCCCTGCATGCCATGCAGTCTCAACCCCAGAACTGGACATGGTGGTGCACGCCTCTAATCCCAGCACTTGGGAGGTTGAAATAGGAGGAGCTCTGCAAGTTCGAAACTAGCCTGGGGCTACAAAAGTGGGCACAAAACCATCCTGCACTGCATAGTGAGACCCTGTCCTCCCCCCAAAAAAGGAATCTAAAATGAGTTACCCAATCCAAATTTAAAAAGGGGGGAGCAGGAACACTGGGAATTGAACCCATTAGCCATTGCTCTAAGCTACACCCCCAAATCCTTTTATTTTTATTTTGAGACAGGGTCTTCCTAAATTGCTAAATTGCTTAGGCTGGGCTCAAATTTATAATCCTCCTACCTTAACACCATGCCCAGTTTAGAAGTGGATTCTAGAGCTGGGTGTGATGGTGCATGCTTGTATAATCCCAGCACTGGGAAGGCTGAGGCAAGAGGATTGATACAAGTTGGAAGCCAGCCTGGGCTACATAGTGAGTTCAAGGCCAGCCTGAGCTATGTAGTGAGACATTGTCTCAAAAACGAAGAATGAGATTCTAAGCCACATCAGCTAATTCCAAGAAGTCTTTTCTTTCTTTTTTTTTTTTTTTTTTTTGGTGGAACCAGAGATTGAACTCAGGCCCTTGTGCTTGCCAGGGAAGCACTTATTCCACTGAGCCATTTCCCCAGCCCCCAAAAAATCTTTTCTTTTTGACCACCACACCTGGCCTTCTTTGCCTAAATAGGTGTCAGATTTACACTCCATTTTGACATTTTATTTGCATCTTTTTTAGATGAAATGTAAATGGGGACAAGGTAACCCCTGCTCCTTCCCTCCCTCCTGGCCTTCCTAGACCCTAGTCACCCCCTGTGGAGGCCCTGGCTCCATCCCTGTTCCTCTTGCTCAGGTGTGGACCACAGTGCCATCATCGATGTGCTGACCAATCGCAGCAGAGAGCAGAGGCAGCTCCTCTCCCGAGCTTTCTGGGAACGCACCCAGCAGGTGAGACGTGAATCCCCAGGGTAGGGTCCAGGCTGAGAACCCTCTGCTGGACTTGGGGTACAGCCAAGGCAGCCAAAGCCAGCCCCTTCCCCAACTAAAATGAAACTTAAAAAAAAAAAAAAAAATCTAGACGTGGTAGCACATACTTACAATCCCAGCACTTGGGAAGATGAGGCAGGAGAGCTACAAAATGAGCTCAAGGCCAACCTGAACTGCAGAGTGAGACCCTGTCTCAACAAAAGGGCCAAGTCTACCCAAACCCTCCACACTTCCTGTGGCAACCCACGGGTCCCCTTGCTTCTGCTATGGGGACACTTTCTCTAGGACCTGCTGAAGTCCCTGCAGGCAGCTCTGTCTGGCAACCTGGAGAGGATTGTGGTGGCTCTTCTGCAGCCTGCGGCCCAATCCGATGCCCAGGAACTGCGAATGGCCTTGAAGGTACCAGGAGAAGTCACCTGTGGGGAGTCTGGAATCAGGGACACTGAGGGGAGGAGAGGGGCTCCTCTAACCGTCCCAGATCAGCCCTTAGGGGAAATGGCTACACCTGCTGTCTGGCCCCTCTGTCACCATCCTAATGACACCTAATGACACAGTCTGGTTCAGGTCTCAGAGAAGCTCCTTGTCTCCCGTAGGCTTCAGGCTCTGCTGAAGATGTTGCCCTGGAAATCCTTGCCACCCGAGCCCTGCCCCAGCTGCAGGAGTGCCTGGCAGCCTACAAACTCCGTGAGAACATGGGGGAGGGTCCCCAGGTGGGTGGAAGAAGGACAGGAAGCTGTAGAACAGTCCCCTCCCAAACTCCATAGACACAGCCCCCTGGGACCCTGACTGGCCGCGTTTTCTTTCTTTGGAGTCTCTCCCCTCCCTCTTCCATCCCTTGGTCTCCCCAGGGAAAGACCCACATGTGATCATTAAAGAACGAGAAACAATGACTAGTCTGGGCTTCCAGGGCAGGTTCCAAAGTAATGACAGTGTTAGGCACCACGAGACTCTCAGACATGCCTGTGTCGCCTCCTAAACCCCTTGCTGTCCTTGCCGTGGCCCCTGGGCACAGCCTGAGGGGCAGTTAGGGTGTCTGTCACCTGCTTGGCCCTGGCTGATGGGCTGGGTGCCACTGGCCTCGCCACTAATTCACAACCAGCTCTGTCTCATCTTCATTTTGGCACCCTCCTTTTCCTCTGGGGTCCAGCTTCAGGCTGTGGTCTTATTCCAT
>PVKA01039168.1:0-19674 GCA_004027165.1 Ctenomys sociabilis
TTCATAAATGCGTAAAAGACAAAATTTAATCAGAACTTGAGGACTGCTTGGGTTTGGGGTTTTTTTTTACTACTCAAACTGGAACAGATGTTTGCTTTTCACTGACCAGCATGACAACCAAATGTCAAAAAGAAAAAGACAAGAAAGGAAGGAAGGAAGGAAGGAAGGAAGGAAGGAAGGAAGGAAGGAAGGAAGGAAGGGAGGAAGGAAGGAAGGAAGGAGGAAGGAAGGAAGGAAGGAAGGAAGGAAGGAAGGAAGGAAGGAAGGAAGGAAGGAAGGAAGGAAGGAAGGAAGGAAGGAAGGAAGGAAGGAAGGAAGGAAGGAAGGAAGGAAGGAAGGAAGGAAGGAAGAGAAAAGCAATGTGGTTGGAGAATCCATGCCAGGCCATCTTGTTTGCTGTCTCACCAATGTTAAGTGTAATGACTGGTGAATCACTTATCTCTGCCACACCTGCAGACTGAAAACAAGATCACGCTTTCTCAGGATATGAGAGAAAAACAGAGGCAGTCCCCAAAGACAGCTGGCAACTGTGATGTTTGTGGGTCAGGCCACTCCCTTTCTTAACTTCCATTTAGATGGCACCAACTCCAGCATGGCCCACCACGTGTAGAAACCAGAAGGCCAGGCCAGGCTTGGGGCAAATGCTTGCAGTGCTTCCCAGCCCGCTTGGCCACAAAGGCTTTCATTTGCCCAGGGTTCTAGAAGCCAAACTTCCCAACTTGTGTACCTTTGTACCAACAAAACGGGCATCAAGTATTAATAATTAGCACCAGCTGAGTAGCCCCTATCTGAAATGCCCAGGACCAGAACTATTTTGGATTTCATCCTTCCTCTGATTTTGAACTCTGTGTAGACTCTACCAGGTGAGTACCCCTAATCAGAAAATTAGAAACCCCAAAATGAAATCCTGAAGGGATGCTGAATATGTAGATGGCCCAGAAAAGATGCTGTCCTTTAAAGTAAAGGCAGAGAATTGGCTCTGAATAAGGATTAAATATTTTTGTTTGATTCATTCTAAAAACACTAAAATGAAAGGTGGAACATGATACTCCACGGGCGTGAAGGAAGGAAAACAAAGGCAGAACCAGCAAACACTGTAGCTGGCTCTCGCATGCTGAGGTGGCCGCGGGTGCTAGATAGTGGAAGTGGCCCACAGTTAGCCATCACGCTGCTGCAGAGCTGGCTAGAGTCCTGGTGAGGTCCTAGAAAGGTTATTTTTTGTGAAAGGTGATCTTCTCATTAATTTTTTAAAAAATCTTATTTATTTATTTATCTGGTACAGGGTCTTGCTACATAGCTGGGACTCATTGTGATCCTCCTGTGTCAGCCTCCCCAGAGCTGGGATGATAGGTGTGCACCACCATGTCCAGTTTTGGTGGCCAGCATGACATGCGGCACCAGGGATCAAACCCGAGTTCTTGCACTTTCCAGGCTGGCGCTTAGACTACTGAGCTACTTCCCCAGCCCCTTGAATTTCACATTAAAAGTATAGCACTTCTGTGGAGGGCAGCAGCCGCTGGCTCCTGCTCTGCTGGAGCATGATCCCCTGTGTCCTGACACAATGAGGGCCTCCCCGTGCTCGCAGTGTAGCCCAGCCTCCCTGTGCAGGCACGGCAGTCCTGGACTCATTGTTCCTCAGTCCTGGACTCATGGTTCCTTCACACATGGAAGGCCTAGCAAGTCTCGACCTGATTGAAGTTCAGAACTCGCTTCTATCGAGATACCTCGTGCCACATCACAGGGCTTAATCACAAAATTGCTCACACACTAGAAAATCACCTCAGATGTGGATGCTTTCTTGGGGGCTTAGTTTGCAGAGGGATGGCCCTGGGTCACTGAAATGTAAAAATGTCACAGTAGCCTCCCTTCACTGGTACTTGCTATGTGACAGGCAGCTGCCCTGTGCTGTGCTGTTTATTCCACCCTCCGGGTACTATATTCAGAAAGAGTGAAAGGGGCCAGTTGGTGACACAGGAGCCCAGGGCAGCTGAATGAGCCTCTGTGACCTCAGAGACAATGAATAAAAACTGCCATCACCCTTTCTGACCCCAAGACCTCCTGCCTTGGCTCCAGCTACCACCTGTCCAGCCAGGAGCCACCAACAGGTGGTCTCACCTCTTCCCCTCCATTTCTCCCTCTCTGTCAAGCGCACTCAACCCCTCTGCCTTGCTGCACAGAGCTCCCTTGTTCGCATCAGTCAGAATGGTCAAGACGCTTTCTGCAAGCCAGAATAATGCCAAGGGGGCCGGCCCTGAAGGAATACGCACACCCATCTTTTACAGTATTATTGCAAAACACGCTGCTGATTCAAATTACATAAGGGGCTGGTCTAAATGAACAGAAGGGAAGTTCTTTAGTGGTGGGCACAGTGATCTGGGATTAGCGCTTCACTGTGTACCCAGAAGGTGTCTGCACCACTTTACTCCCTTAGGTTCTTTATCACCCCTCCTCTGTCGTACTGCCTATGCTTCTCATATCATGATGCTCACACTTAGAGAGGCGGGGCTTCATGCAAACCTCTTGCCTCCAGAGTAGGTGAATATCTGCACCAAATAATTGTAAGAGAACACAGTCTCTGCAGCCATGACCTGAATCAGTTTTCAGCTGCCCTGTGAGAAGGGAAAGAGTTGAGAAAAGTGGTGCCTCTGAGGGATAGGACCCCAGAGGACTCAACATCCCCAATATATCTGTTGGAGGAGATAGAGAAGAGAAACTCGACAGGGGCCCATGGGCTCCCCATGCCCAGGACGTGGCAAGTACAGAGCATGGCCAGGATACCCGATGCAGACCTGGGAGCTGGGAGCTGGGGTCTCTGTCGGCTGCTCCCCGAGAGTCAGACCAGAACAGGCATCTGTAAGCCTCTCACCTGGTATCACCTTTCTAACCTGCTTCCTTACTGGACAGAGAGGACACTGACCGCAGGAAGCAGCCGGCTTGGTACCTGACCACAGAGCAGGGAGCAGGATCTGAGGTGGCCATAGAGACGCTGAAGACTCACTCCTGCAAATGGCTTCTGTTCTTAAAACAGGGTGGCCATGAAGTGGTGGCAGTGGTGCGTCCGTGCGTGCGTGTGTGTGGTGGTGCGTGTGTGTGCGTGAGCTCAGCCCACACTGCAGTGGTGGTTAGACGAGGCACGGCTGGTGGTGTGGTGGTGGTGTTGGGCTCTGATCCCCACAATCTTGACAGCAGGGAGTGACCTGAAGTGATGGGTTCTGACCGGGCCACCTGAAATCAGCACTATTGCCCAGGGGACAAGTCCACAGTTGTAAGTGGTCCCCCTCATGCCTGGTGCCTCTCTTATTCCCTTTCTTTTTTATTTATCTCTCTTTCTCTTTCTTTTTTTCTGTCTTCCTACCTATCTCTCCCTCCCTGTCCTTCTGACTATTGAATTTGACCAGCTCTGCCACAAAGAAAATAGTCTTTGTCCGTGTTGGAACCCATTGTACCCCTTAAAAACATGCCATCACTATATGCCAATCAACAATCAAGCTTATGGGCCGGGGAGATGGCTCTGTAGAATAAGTGCTTGCTGGCAAGCGCAGGGGTCTGAGTTCAACCCCCGGTTCCACCAAAAAAAAAAAAAAAAAAAAAAAAAAAACTTTGGATCAAATTATTTAAAAAAAAAAAAAAATCAAGCTTACAAAAGGGCAGCTGGCAGATTCAGCAGAGAATACTATAGCCTTTAAATTTAGCTTTGCTTTTAAATTGACTGCAGTATTCATACGCATACTCTTTAAATTAGAAAACAAGAACTCACAGGCTTGGCAGGTAACACCCTTTCCAGCTCCTGGCCACATGGAGGAGGGTGAGCCTCCGGGTGGGAGTCCCAAGGCCACACTGGGGCCAGGGAATGGCCAGCCCCAGCGAGTTCACAGCCCTGCCATACTCACCCGAGGGGTGGGGCATCCGGCTGAGGAGAGAAGCCAAGACGACGTCACAGTCCACACTACAGTGTGCACAGACAGGACATGCTTGCAAATTTACAACCAGATTTTATTTTTTTTTATGGTACTGGAGATCGAACTCAGGACCTTGTGCTTGCCAGGCAAGAAAGGCAGGAAACCTCTGCGTGTGGCCCCAGAGAGGCTGTGGTCCACAGGCCTTGGGCACACAGAGCTGCGAGCAGGGTGAGCTCCTCCTCACTGTGCCCGGCACACTGCGCAAAGACCAAGCGCTGAGCAGTCTCCCTGACAGCCAGGTTTTCATAAATGGTGACATCCAGTAAAGTGGCAGCTATTGTTTTCAGAGTAACTAATGGCAGTGGTTTTGACCCACAGGGAGCTTGGGCACTGGAGTCTGCTGCTGTAGAGGGGCTTGAAGCAGGACTAGAACTCTATCCACAAGGGCTGCAGTAGAAGAGACACTGGGCAGTGGTTCTCAAACGCGGTGCCCCAGGGACTCTGACTCCACCAGCAGACCTGAGGGGCGGCTTCACCCCAGGGCTCAGGCACAGCAAAGCCATGGCTGGCGGTGGGGTAGAGCCCATGCCGGATGCAGCCTGCTGTGAGTCTCGACCACACTGGCCATGGGGTCCTTCTCGCAGGAGTCACACCTGAGAAAGAAGGCAGAAGTGGCCCCCCCAAGGGTGTTCATCCCCATCCACTAGGACAGTGGTAAAACTGTCTCACCAGCCAAAATGACAGGCTGAGAGATACAAGGAGGGTCCAGCCTCACCCATTTCCACGAGCAGCAGGAAGTTGAGGCCCACAGAGAAGAGATCCAAACCACAGAAGCCAGAAGCGGAGAGGGACCTGGGGAGGCCATGGCCACAGGCCCCCCAGTGTCCAACCAGGTCCCCGGGCAGGGGTGAGACCACCTGACCAAATATGGGTGTAGCTTGGCTTGAACAAGCACAAAGGACACACAGGGCCAAGAGGTGAGAAAGGAAGGAAGCCTCTGCGTGTGGCCCCAGCCACGCTGCAGCCCTCGGGCCTCGGGCACGTGGAGCTGCGAGCGGGTGAGCACATCCTCTCTGTGCCCAGCGTGCTGCACAAAGGCCAAGTGCTGCTTTTTCAAGTAAAAAAATAAATCAAACTAGAAACAGGGGTGCGGAGACAGACACGCCTCTCTTTTCTGCCGCTCGCTTCTGCTCCTTTTGCCCTCAGCCCACCCCCACCGCTCAGGACTTCCCAGGGGGAAGGAGGCTGATTTCAGTCATGGAGCCACACAGCACAAAAGGCGCCGCAGCTGTGCAGAGTGGGGCTCATGCTTGGGACTGCCCCGAGCACCCAAGGGCAGAGTCCCTGGATGCGGTGGAGTTTGAGTCCTGTCCTGCAGGAGGCGGCACCCCAGCGGTGGGGGTCAGCACTGTAACCCGGGTGGCCCCATTTTCTCCAAGGCGGCGCGGCCATGTAAGACCAAGCAGAGACAAGTTGGCCTGTTTTGTTTTGTTTTGTTTTCTTTAAATGAGGCACCCAGTTGTGGTGTTGCATACCTGTAATCCCAGCTCTTTAGAAGGCTGAAGCAGGAGGATTGCAAGCTGGAGCCAGCCTGAGCAATTTAGCAACATAGAGAGATTCAGTCTCAAAATGAAGAAAAAAAGACCTGAGGGATAGCTCATTGTGAAGGGCCCAGTGCTGCAAAAAACTAAAACAAAGATTAGGAAACAAAGAGGCTCTTGTGCGGGCACTGCTCTTGGGCCTTCAGGGCCTCCCCCAGGGCACAGGGCTTCCACCTGAGCTCAGTGGGCCTCGCCCTGTGCAGAGCGCTGGTAGCACGCAGGCCCTGAGGAAGCCTCCTGACTCTACTGGTGCAGTGCCCCCGTGGCTCTGCCTTAGAGCAGCGCAAACAGGCAAACCAGACCCTTTGCCTCCAGCCCAGCAATGGCCCCCAACAGTGCAAAGCCACCAGAGGTGATACTGTGAGGACCCTGCGGGCTGGACAGATGCCCATGAGGCCAAGTGGAAGAGCTGGCTGTGAGGCACGCCACCCCGGCATCTGACCGGACACAAACCCGCACGTGTGCTTTGGAGGAGGCGCTGGACAGGAATGGGCTCAGCAGGCGCCATGCTAGGGCCTCGGGGTAGGCGGCATCCCACACAGCGCTCGCAGTTTCCTCTGAGGGGGATGTGCAAGGTCACAGGCTCCTGCCTGGGACGAGGAAGCCCTTCAGCCTCAGGGCCCCATGGCCAGCACACAGGGACCTTGGATCCCGCGGCTGCAGTGAGGACGAGCTGAGAGGGCAGAGCGGTTCAAGAGGAACACAGACGCATACGCCCCCGACACGTGCGCGCGCAGGCACCGTCCAGTCCCTGGGAAGGTCCCTAGGACCTTCTGTGGTCAGGCCCCTACAGAGTCAAATGGCCGTTGACATTTCGGGCTGGTAGCAAGTCTGTGTGCTGCTAGCTCCATCTCTCCAGTTGGCTTATGGAGGAAAGGGAGACGGGCTTGGTTCCCTGGATTCCCTGACTCAGAATCTCTCCCCTGGGATTCCCAAGGGAAAAACCAATCCGTCAATGGAAAACAGGCAGACTCTAAATGGGTGCACTGGACTTTGACTTAATCTGATAACAGTCAGGAATAATGTGAAGCACTGTGATATAATGAGAGCCTCTTTCCTTCCTCGTAGGTGTGCTGGTGTCTCATACACCAGTCACCTCCACCTGTCCTGAAACCGTCACCATCTCCACCACTTCCACCTTCCCCTTCATCCTTTCCACTGAAATTTACCATCCCACCTGGAAGTAGAGATCTGGTCTCTCGAGGTGGGAATGACCGCTCGTCCTGGCACGGAGGGTCCTGATTTCTGCTGCTTATGGCAGTGGGAGGGACATTTGTGTTGGCAGCTTGCACACAGCAAACACGCGAGCCAGCAGGGCTTGTGGGGCCTAAAGACATGGTAACCCCCAGCACGGCTGGCTTATTCCGTGCATGGGCAGCCATTGCTGCCACGTGGAAGAAGCAGTGGGAATTAAGGATATGGGGTAAGGGACAGGTCCACCTCTGTCCATTCACAAGAGCCTTTTTAGAGGAAACGTATTTTATTGCCGTGTGAAGAGGGAAGTAAAGAAGCTAGGGCTGTTGAGTGAATCCAAAAGTTGACAACCATCAGGTGCCTGTGTTAAGTTCACAAAAACCAGACTAGAAATGATCCCTCCCTGTCTAGTCCCGGACAGCTTTTATTTGTGTTACATCACAGGAATAAAAATTGCTTTGTTGGGCTGGGGAGATAGCTCAGTAGAATAAGCACTTGCCTGGCAAGCACAAGGTCCTGAGTTCAATTCCTGGTACACACACGCACATGCATACAAGTTATCTAACTGCTTTCGTGAGTACGTGTTTCCAGTAGGTGAAGTGTGCATTGGTCTGAGGGAAGGGACATATGTACAGGACACAGCCTGTACATATATCCATTCAGTCTCGTTCCCCTCCCCACCCCCTCCCTCTGACATGAAACGTCTCAAGTCTTCTTTCTCCTTTCCCTTGCTTGACCTTCTGGACTCCTTCCAGCAGTGGAGGAGCTTCTGTCCTTCTGTCGGTCCTTTCTCTTGCTCTTTGTACTTCGCCTTATGCAAAGCAGAGCTACTGTATGGTGTTCAAGCCCCAAAGTCCCATCTCTTTCATTTAACATTATGTTTTGCAGGTGTATCTATTTTGCTACACATGTGTTGGATTTATGTTTCCTAATAGTGAGTAGATTCCACCATGTGTAGACAGAACATTTTCTTTATTCATTTGTTTCTGGGTGGGCATACAGGAGGATTTCACTATTATGAATTATGCTTCTATAAACACCAGCATGCATGGATTGCTGTAATGTGATAACTTTGGCTGTTTGGGGAAGGGGCTTCGAAGGAGAATAGTAACACAACTGGAATTTCTCATTCTTTGAGAAATCTCCATATGGATTACCATGGTGGTTGCACTATGCAGTTTACATTCCCACTAACAGTGTGGGAGCACCATGCCAGCGCTTGTTATTTGTTGGGGATTTTTTTTGAGAGGGTTACCATTCTTTCTGGTGTAAAATAAGTCTCAGTGTTGTCTAATTTGCATTTCTCTAATAGCTAGAGATGTTGAACATTGTTTTCTATATGGGTGAGTCTTTCTTGCTTGCTTCTTTTCTTCTTTGAAACAGGGTCCTACTGTGTAGCTCAGGCTGGCCTCTAACTCACAGCAATCCTCCTGCCTCGGCCTTCTGAGTGCTAGGATTACAAGCCTGAGCCACCCCCCTCCCAGCCCATCTCTATTCCTTTCTCTGGGCTCTCTGCTCATGAAATTGGCTGGCCAGGCTGGGAAGAAGAGAAAGGAGGGGGGAGCAGTTGAGAGCAAAGCAGGGAAGGGGACATAGGTAGGGAGCAGGGGCAGGGACAGACATAGCCGGGTCAGAATAGAGGCTGGGAGGACTGCAGGCTGCCACGAGCACGTGCCCTCTGCAGGCCAGCTCTGTGCTTTCCAGTCAGGAGCTGCTCATCCACACATTTTGAAGTCCCAGTTTTCTGTCTCCTCTGTGTAATTACAACAGCTTTCAGAACTGCAGAGTCCTCAGCTCCAACCCCAGCTGCAGGGTGTGAGTTCCTCTGTCTGCCTCAGTGTCCTCATCTGCCAGCATTTAACCCCTCGGTGACCAGGGTTGCATGAAGGGATAGGACAAGCCTCACTCTCAGCGGTGCCAGCCCTTCAGCCTTCACAGCACTTGGCCTTGGCCTCCACGCCAACTATCCTCACTCCCCTCCGCTTTTTCTGCAGAGCACGTGACCTTCCAGGCAGTGAACTGACCTCTGTGCTCAGGAAAAGGGTGCCTGCCAGGGAGCAGTCCTCCCTGCCACGCCCCCTGGGGACCCCACCAGCCCGGTGGGGCTGCTCTGACCTCTGAGCTGCTCTGCAGCGTACACTCATAGAGCTGGCGCCGACTGCAGAGCTCAGGGCATAGGCCAGGTGTCATCATGCACTTGGTGGCCATGGAGTACAGTGGCCTCACCAGGCACCCACTTTCAACATCAAATTTGCCCCAGACATGGGCGTGGGAGTCAGAGGTGGCACATCCCTGCAACATCAGTGCCTGATCCCACCAGGGGTCCTGAGCAACAGGACTCTGAAAAGGGGACTCTACGGACTGGTCAGAGGGAGCCACTTGGGACCGAGAGACCCCTGGCGAAGGACCACAGACTACCTGGACTCCCCTTGGAAAGCACTCGGGGCACCATGCTGCGGCTGGCAGGTCACACTGAACAGACACTTTTACGCAACCGTGTTTGTGGTGGCCTCTCCTGCCTTGTATCTGGGACATCTGCCGGAAATCAGGCCCTGTCTGTGGGATTCCGCAGCCATCTCAGCTGGCGTCCTGTGCTGTTGACTGAAGCCACAGCCTGGGCCTGCACCTCAGGCAAAGTGATAAAAAAGGCAGCGTGGCCAGGCCATCAATCAACTCTGGTTTTCCATCAAAGATGAATCTTACGCAAAAATAAAATCAAAAGCCCCAGTCTAAAATATCCTCCAAGGGAGACAAGCAGAGCTCTGCCCGCAGTGGGTGAGGCCTGTCTGTAGCACCTGTGGTCCCTAATTATAGGCTAACCCGCACCCGGTGTGTCCTGTGTGGCCCGAGGTGGGCCAGGCTGCCCGGTCTCCAACTGCCGTCCCCACCACCAGCTTCCCCAAAGCTACATGGCAGAAAGCAGGACTTCTGCACCCTGGTAGGCCCCGGCAGGCCTCCTTCCACCCCTGTGGGCTGACCTTCACACACTGTCAGGATCCATTTCAGTCTTGGGTGAGCTTCCCTAGGACCTAAGAGAGCAATTCCTTTCTCAAGCCCTCAGAGCCAGGAAGAGAAAGTTCACTATCTTGGGAGGAAAAAAAAAATAGATAGATAGATAGATAGATAGATAGATAGATAGATAGATAGATAGATAGATGAGGATGTCAGATGTCTAGGCTGCATAACTGCAAGTGACACAGTTCTATTGCTGAAGTTGCTTGGTCTACAGCAACCCAGTGGCCTAAGAGGCTGCCCAGTCCCCATTCCAAAGGCACCTGAGTCCTTCACCCAGGGGCCACGGTGAGGCACTCCCTGGGGCAAAGTCCAGCAAGTCTCACACCTCGGCAGCATAAGGCCTGGCGGATGGCCAGGCCCAGCACATTCAGCTCCGGCCAGTTCCCAACACCCATCCAGGTCTCCTTGCCCACTCTGTCTGGTCACGTGTATTCCTGCTGCAGCAGACACACGTGCAGGCCCCACGTGAATGCTCACGTTCAGTGTGTGTAAGTACAAATGTCTCCACCAGGACACCTCAGCTAGTATCTCTCCTGCCACCCATGACTCTGTCCTCCCTCACTGGGTGTTTCCTACCAACCCGTACATCCACTGGATGTGACACCCTAGTCCCAACAGGACAGCTCCTCTTGATCCTATTAGTCCCATGCCTAGGAGATCTGATGACCGGAAGTTGCTTTGTTTCCTGCTGCCCTACCATGGTTGTTGGTTCATTTCAAGATCATTTAAACTTGTAGGAGTGATAAGTATATAGACTTCCTGTCCCCGGGCCACCTCTCTCTCATGCTGACACCTTATACATAGCATCCCACGCAAACTACCACATGGGGCGGAGGGAGACTATGCACCCCCTTCACAGAAAGGAACAGTAGGACACTGCAAGCTGAAATGAGGGGCCTAAATCCACCCAGTTGCTGAAAGAAGAGTTGAAGGTTTACACCTAAACCACCAAGGTCAGGAGCTGGTACACTGAGCCACAGTCCTTTGCTTTATGTCAATGACAAAAAGTATAGGAAGGTGAGATGGAAAAGGAGGAAGAAAACATAGTCACCATTTGAGGGGAAAAGAGTCACACTCCTAGAAGATCCAGGAAATCCCTGACAAATCATTAGACCTCTTCAGAGCTTTATCTATTTACCACAAAATGTGAAAACATCGTATCATAGTGATCTGCGCATACCTATGTTTATTTTATTTATTTATTTTTTGTGGAATGGGGGATTGAACTCAGGTCCCCATGCTTGCCAGGTAAGTGCTTATTCCACTGAGCCATCTTCCTGGGCCACATACCTATGTTTATAGCAGCACAGTTTGTGACAACTAAATCTTCGAACCAGTCTCTATGTCCATCAACAGATGAATGGATAAAGAAACTATGGTATTTGCATGCATGGAGCACTATTCTGCCATGAGGAAAGATTAATTTGACTTGTTTGTAGGAAAATAGATGCACTTGGACTCCATATCAAATGAAATAAATCAGGCATCTACTCTTGAACATAGAATAGTTTCTCTCATCTGAGAACCCTAATTTATAAATAAAGGTGAGATGATAGGAAGTAGGGAGATAGGTCTTTCTCAGATGTGAATGAATCAAGAGGCAGAGCGAAGAGGAGCAGGGAGGGAAAAGAGGATTTTTGAAAAGAAGGAATCAAGGGCCAGGGAGATGGCTCAGTGGAATAAGTATTTCCCTGGCAAACGCAAGGGCCTGAGTTCAATCCCCGGTTCTGCCCAAAAAAAAAAAAAGAAAAAGAAAAAGAAGGAACCAAGAGATATGTTAAATGCCATCTCCACACAAGGACTGTAACTGCCGGTCCTGCAAACATATACTAAAAAGAAATCCACTACTAAAGGCAAACTCTATATAATAATATCAAATTAGAAAATCTAATGGTAGAAAATTCCACTCAGAATAGTTGCAAAGTCCTATAACATCAGCAAGGATTGTGAAATTTATAAGAAGACAACATCAATTTTTCCAGAGAGCCAAAAGAGGCTCCTTCATTATTTGGAAATACACAATACACACCTTAGTGAACAATCAGTAATATCTAGATGTCAGCTCTCCTCCAACTACATCTGTAAAGTCAGTGGGAGAACAGTTAAATCCCTACATGATATTCTTCCATTATTATAAAAATTTCGTCGTAAAGAAAACCTGAACAAATCCTACGTGTTTGCTTTTCTGCATTCTATTCCCCATCTCTCTGTCCACCCATCAGTTCATTATTTTAATGAATATTAAAGTTGTACTTCACTCTTAATATATTTCGTTGAAATATCAGAGTCAATATTTGTTCAGAATTTTTAAAGCAAAGCTTACATGCAAGCACAAAGAAGCAAACAGTTCTCCAGGCCTTAGGTGGGTGCCTGAGTACACCAGAGATCAGTGTTAAGTACAACCCATGGACGTCACCCCATTTTCCCCTTGAATCTGAATGTGAGGTCACTCATCTCCAGAGCTTTTTCCATCAGTCAGGTTAGTTTTGACTCAAATTCAGTGTAAATAATCTAACAGGCAATGCTTTCGTGTATCTGACTTCTTGCATGTAGCGTAATTGTGGTAGATTAACTAATGGTCACCCTGTGACATACAGCTGAACCAAATCAGATGTGGTTTTGGGTGCTGAAGGCTCCCAGGCCAACAGCCTAAAAGAAGAGCTACTGATGGGCATTATATATTGCCTGATTTCTTTTTTGTGAGGAACTCAAATTAGAAATAAAGAGCAAAATGGAACATAGCTACTAAGCAGGAGGAGAGGGAGCTTCCTTAAATGGAAAGGGCATCAATAGATGGAGGAAGGGGAGGGAAAGAGGACAGGGAAAGTTGCTGATAGCATAAAAAATGAACTGGAAGGGAAGATGAGGTGCTGTTGATTCTCCTACAGAAGCTCGTCAGCTCAGCTGTTCTGATTTTCAGAGGAGCTCAGGTCTTTGCTGTCGCTGGGGATGGCTTCAGTTCTTTTCAGGGGAGCTCTGGTCCTTCCCTTGAGCTTCACTTCTTGCTTCAACGCAGACCCCTCAGCCTGTGGCAGGGATCCTCCCTCCCATAGGTGCAGCCCTTCTAACTTTCACATCTGGCCTTTGGGCAGATCCTTGACACAGACTTGCACTAAGCATGGTCATGCGCTTTAGGTCTCCAGCTGGCCTTGTGCAAGACACTATCGTGGGATCTCAGCTGGCCTCTGTGGGGCTCTAGTTCAGGGACAGATCTCCTACACACTTCTGCTTTGGACTTTTTTAGGTGAATCTTGTACAATAACCTCATAAATTATGTAATCCATAGAATCTATTCCCTAGTAAGCCCTGGATGCAACAATAATTAAGACTCTACTAAGTAACTGTGCCTATCAGTAGTTCCAACTTCTTTGTCCCTGTGTAGCACATCTTTCTCTGTGGCTATAGTTCAGTACCTGAGGATCTGTAGTTCACAGAGGATAAGGGCCTATTCTGCTCACAGTTTTGTAGGCTGCAGGTACAGGAATGGGAGTCCCCATGCACTTTCTAGCCATCTAGCTGCACCTACATGTGGGAGGGGACATGGCATAACCCAAATGTGAGGGATAATAGCAATCTGTGCTTTTGAAGAAGTCAGGCGATGAACAGCTGGGCAGGGCCGAGCTCCCGACTTTATCACAGCCCTCGAGAGCTGATGTGACCCGAGAAGCTGCCTTAATCCCTGGAGAGTGGTGCTCCAAAGCCCTGCTGGCCTGTGAGAGGCCCCACCCCTCTATAGCCTGAGGAGCCCGGGCACCCTGAGCTTGTGAACCTCCTGAAGCCGTGAAGCCACCGTGGACACATCCAGCTGGGTCTGCAAGCGCTGTCTAACCATGCATCCGTCTACTGGAGAACACCTGGTTGTGTTTCAGTCAGCTTCTCTGTCTTATTTAGTTCATGTTGACAGTACATAATGTTTACATTCTTGTGGGGAGTCCGTAAAAAACACATCTAACCCCCTTTCATATCCCTCTCCCTCTCCTCCATCTCCTTCCTCCATCTCTTGGTGCCTTTTCCATTTAAGGAAGCTCCCTCTCCACAATTCCTAGTAGCTATCTTTCATTTTGCTCATCACTTTTTTTTTTTTTTTTGGCAGAACTGGGAATTGAACTCAGACCCTTGTGCTTCCAGGGAAGTGTTTAATTCCACTGGGCCTTCTCCGTGGCCCCTTTGCTCTTCATTTCTAGTTTGGGTTGTTCACATCACAGAAACCAGGCAACACTGATGCTCTTGCACTCATTGATTTCCCTCAGCACTAGGATCTCAAGACGCATCCATTTTCCTACAAATGATCCAAATTTATATTTCTTTATTCAACAGGCAGCTTTTGAGTATAATTTTGCAAGCTAATTCTAAAATATATATGGAGGACAAAAGCACAACAGTGGCCAGATGGGAACTTCTGTGAGTGTGAATTTCCCAAACACGACTCACGGAAAGACGTGACAACGTATTCATGTGGATATCATAGCTGAAAATGTGGGCAGACAAAAGGCAAGCCAATCAACACAACAGAATTTAGAAGTCTAGAAACAGACCAGTGTGTCTAAATAAAAGTAAACACTTTCACAGGCTTTCCCACAGATTGGACCTGAATTTGAAAGCAAAAAAAGTTAAAAATAAAAAAGGCAAATCAGCATGTCTGGGCCGAACCTTCCACTGAACAATGCAACATGTAGAGGGGATAAATGGGTAAACCAAAGGTTTAAAACCATCTGCACAATGAAAAACAAAAATTAAAAAAAGAATAAGCAGCAGAGTAGAAAGCTAATGTGCCTAGATTCCTCTCTAAGTGTCTACAAAAGTCATTAAAGTAAGATAGCTTCTAGAACCCTGAGCTAGCGAAAGTTCATAAGTGTTGTGCTAAAAAAGAACTGTAAATGATAGTTATGTTTTCTTTAATGTTAGACTTTATAGGAGACATTTCCTGGTCCTCATCTCAGTCCAAGAAGCCAATATTTGTAATCCCAAAGTTACGTTATTGGAATCCCGTCAAGTTGACTCAAATCTGCCACTTTCCATGCAACCCATGGCGTAAATGAGGACAATAAATTATATTTTTAGTCATCAGGGAGTCGAGGGGCTCTAAGTCCTGCCATGACACGGCTTTCCAGAACCAAGAGAGTGACCCAGGGCCTTACCTGGTTTTTATTCTGTGGGGGAGTGGCTCGAGGAGGACTGGCTGAGAATTGTGGGAAGCAGGTGACTACTGTGAGCTGAGCTAGGTGTGGGGCCTACATTTACCTCTGCCTTATGCAGAGAGGATATGCAGAGAGAGTAATCTGCATTATATAGTATTTAATGTTTTGGGAAGTCTAGGGCTTCAGCTGTGATGTAGTCTTTCAAGCCCCAGGAAGTCATAGCCTCTGTCTCGAGGCTTGATCCCAGCTGGCAGCGCGGAGCATTAGCTCTACCATCCTCTCTCCACCCGGCTCACGTTAAGGAGCAGCAGGCTTACCAGGGAAACACGCATGCCACCTTCAAAGACTGTCACCAGCACCTCAGCTAGACCAATACACATTGCTTAAGGCCAATTGAAGGATAATCAGAAGTCCTAGCCAGCTCTGTACATAACAATACGAGGAAATAGGATCAGACTCAGTCAAAGTGGAGACAGTCACTCCTCTTTCAAGGAGAGCTGCTCAGGTGGTCCCCCATAAGACTTTACTCATCATTGATAAATCACAAGTAGAAGGTCATTACGTAACAAAGTGAGGTTATTTATTTGTTTATGTATTTGGTACAGGGTCTCACTACGCAGCTCAGCCTCATAGTGGTCCTGCTGTCTCAGCCTCCCCAGTGCTGGGATTACAGGCATGCATCACCACGCCTGGTTTCAGTGGCCGGGATGGCACAGTTGGGATTCTAGGGTCTGCACGGTATGCAGTACCAGGGATCAAACCTGGGTCCTTGCACTTGCCAGGCAGGCACTTAGACCACTAAGCTAGCTCTCCAGTCCAACAAAGTGTTTAAAAAATTGAGAATAAACACAGTTAACAAGAGTTTAAAGAACTCTTCTATATCAAGTGTGATCTAAAAATATAATGAATATTTTTTTAAAACTATGACAGTGGAAGCATATCACCATGAGTCCCTCGCACAGCAGGACCCTGGGAATGCCGACACTCCTGTGGGGCACAGCAGCTCATGCACAACGGAGCTGGAATGAGCCCAGGGCTCAGCTGGCTGGGTCTCCCTCGGGTGTTCTGAAATCAAGTTGTTACCGGGTGTTACCTGGGAGACCACCAAAGCCACATGTTTATACACATATATGGACGAATGTTTACTACAGAATCTCAGTGCTCTGCACATCAAAAACGATTGTGTGGAATGGAATAATGAGGCGGGCTTACATTTTCTTTACATTTCACGTTCACTCCTGGTGCTGTTTCCCACAGGTGACACACAGGCATGTGCTCCTCAGATGTGTGCTTCCGGCTCCTTCCCACGTCCCTTGGTCTAGGCCCCTCACCCATCTACCACACTCCATGTTTTACAAACAAATAGCATGTTCTGGGCTGGCTTCTTTTCCCTGCTCCTCACTCTGTGGTCACTAACGCCTCCCCACCGAACTTCCCAGGGGCGGCCTCCAAAGCTAGGCTACCTATCCACAGATAGGCTGGCTATCTACGCCCCAACCACAGTGGCCAAAGTTTCTGTGACGCCTCAGGGCTGCCTGTACTTCCTTGCTGTTGTCTTGCTCAGGGCCACCCCACCACCGCCCTCCCAGGAGAAAGAAACTACCCTCCTGCTGAGACAGTGACCACTGAGTGACTTACAGAGATTCTCAGCGAGTGTAGATTTCAACTCTTCAGCAGTCACACCTAGGACTCTAGTAGCAGGAATTGCCAATGACACCTGAAAGGCCAAAATTGAGGGGGGGGGCAGTGAGCCTTTTGACTCTTTAGCACTGCTCATTCTATTTTGATCACTGCAGTTGCTGTTTTAATGTTGTACAGTTAAAGTAAAGGTGCACCAAATGAAACTCCATCAGAACTCCTCCCCAAGTGGCTTCTGGGTTCTATGGACTGTGTTAGTCCAGTCAGCTTTCCATTGCTGGGACAAAATACTGATGTCCACAACTGATGGGAGGAGAGGTTTATCTTGGTTCATGGCATCATAGCTTTTAGTCCTCGGTTAGCTGGCTGCATGGCAGAAGGGCACGGTGAAAGACAGCGTCTTCCTTCACGGCGCCTGATGGTTAGGAGGAGCGAGGAGCAGGTCCTCCAAGACACTGCCCCGTGACTGCTTCCTCCAGCTGCTCTCCACCCGCTGACAGCCCATTCGGCTTGAATACGTCAGTGGATCAACTCACTGATGAGGTCAGCACCTGCACATTCCAGATCCTTCTCCAGCCATTGCTTGGCCCAGCCAAGCTATCAGTCAAGAGCAAACATTACTCCAATTTAAGTGCAAAAATACACACTTCCCCATTCCAAAGCCAGTTGCTTAAGGGCACATTGTGCTAAATTAGTCCACTGATTATAATAAGCATAGTTCTGGATGCGATTAATGGAAAGCCCACCCTGGGTGTGGGCGGCACCAGTAACAGGCTCATAGCCTGGATGGGCCATAAGTGCAGCGAGGAGGGCAGGCTTGCCGCCACCGCCGTTGCTGCTTGCTGTGCACTCTCCCCTGGGACCTTCCTGCCATGCCTCCCACCCCGTCTTGGAGCCAGCTGTGGACTGAAACTTCTACAAACTAAGTTGAAATAAACTTTTCTTCATTTAAGTTTAAGTGTTGGGGATTTTGTCTCAGCAATAAATGAAGTAAGGCACATGGCTGCAAGGATCACTAGCAAGGGCAGAATCAGTCCAAGAGTGGAAAGGCAGCTCGGTGTCCTTGCAGAACTTTCTGTGTGAGGTTGTGGTAGCCTTTGTGCTAGGCTGTGATTCTGGCATGAACTTTTGTGACAGTTCTTGTCATCAGGCACTGGTGTGTGAGAGCCCTCCTTCACTACCTCCGTTTTTCCTCCTTTCTCTCCCTCTTTTCTTTTCCTCCTCTTCCTTCTTTCTCCCCTTCTCTCCCCCCTCCCCTCCCCTCTCCTCTCTTCCTGTTTCCCTTTCCCTCCCCCTCCATTTCTTCTTTGTTGATTAAGGCTTAAGAGCAATAACTCCATCTGGATTCTGATCATTTTTACACAACCAAAGGCCAGGTCACTACCCGTGATGACAAACTGGAGACAGCATTACTGTTGCTAATCCTCTTGGGAAAAAGTGTTCCTGGCTCATCTGAAGGACAGCACTTGTGTGGGAGTCAGATGAGTGCGGGGTGGGGGGAGACAGCAAGAATGTGGTGCTTCTCAGTGCATGCGGGTCTGAGACAACCATGCTTGCTGTGGGCCTCGCAGTCCCCACAGTGCAGGCCAAGAGTGAGCCCTTCCTCTCTGTCCCCTGGGAGAGCTGAGCCTTCGTCCAGTTGTGCACTGGACATACAGCCCAAGATCTTTGTCACTAAAACATCTTTGATGCAGTGTGCTGCCCAGATTTATGTGGTCTATGTTCTAATCTGTTGGGGCTACTGTAACAAAATGCCAGAGACTGGGGAAATTATAAACAATATAAATCTATTTCTCATACTTTTGGAATCCAAGATGGTAGTGGCAGCAGGTATGGTGTCCGGCGAGCTCCTGCTGTACTGTCAGCGTCTTCCAACAGCATCCTCAGTGTGGCAGAAAAGGAGGAAAAGACAGGACAGCTAGGCTCCTTTCACAAGGGCTCTGATACCATGCACAATGGTAGGGTCTTCTCGACATGATTATCTTCCACAGGCCACTCCTCTTTCTAGTGCTACTTTGGGAGTTAGGTTCCAGCTTAGGGACTGGGGGTCCAACATTCAGAGCACAGAGGCAGCCAGCGCGCACCCAGCCCTCCGTACTTGCATCCTTAGCTTGTCTTCATATTCAGCCCCCGGTGGCGATCTGCAGAACAGCCATGCTCTGGTGTGGCCACTGGGTGACCCCTGCCACGGGAATCACACGTCTTGAGGCCTTGGGGACTGAGTGCACCCCATCTGCAGGGCACTCCACCCTTGGGCTCAGCACGGGATCCACCTTCCTGGCTCTTTTGTGGTAGATTCTGGACAAGTGGTTTCTATCTGAATGTTCAGAAAGTGCACCTCTCACCCTA
Source organism: Ctenomys sociabilis (assembly GCA_004027165.1). Taxonomy (NCBI): domain Eukaryota; kingdom Metazoa; phylum Chordata; class Mammalia; order Rodentia; family Ctenomyidae; genus Ctenomys; species Ctenomys sociabilis. The sequence continues at coordinate 18,835 of PVKA01039168.1, forward strand.
CTTACTCATCACCCGGTCCATCAGGACTTGTCTTTCAATTCCAAAATCAATGCACTTCCCTCGTCCTGGGCAGAGGCACTGGGGTCGGCATGTGGCTGTGTGCTTCACTCAGACAGGAGGGGCATGTGTTTAGGAGGCCTTACCAGGGCAGGGGGCAGACGCTCAGCTAGCTAGAAGCAGGGCTCTGGGCTACCATTTGGTTAGAGGCTGGACATGCAGGCTCTTGTTTTCACCCTCCTGACCCTCTTTCTCATTTTTTATTCTCATCTACCTGTTCATCTACTTCGCACTTTATTCACTTGTTTTGGAAAGGAGGTTTTATTTATTTATTTGCTTTTTATTCCATTTTTTATCATTAGGTTGATTGGTGCAGCTGAGCTACATATAAGCGTTCCATTCACATGACGCACAGGACATACGCTGGCTTCCTTCCCGCTTCTGTTCCTGCTCTTCAACCCCTCTTCATCTCGTTATTCACAAAGCTTTGTTACCATTTGATCCTTTTTTTTCTCACTTTTTTCTTTTCCTTCCCACCCTTTCCCCATTCTTCTTTCCCTTTGAACAATCACTTTCTACTTGGTTCTTGTTTACATCTTTAATTTCTCTCACCAGACAGACTGTTTACATATATGTGTCCAATTTATTTCATAAAATTAGAATTCTCAAAGTAGAAAGGAGTAGGCAATGAATATTTAAAGATTTAAAATTTCTGAATTTAGTTCAACTTATAATACCACATTTCCAAGAAAAATTAACCTTTTACACAAGAAATTTAAATAAAGTCATACCAAAGTACACAAAAATGAAATTGTCAAAAACTTATTATAAAGAAAAAAGTGG
>PVKA01039169.1:0-19669 GCA_004027165.1 Ctenomys sociabilis
CCCAGGACCCTATGCTTGCCAGGCAAGCGCTTATTCTACTGAGCTAGCTCCCCAGCCCTGGTGTAATTCCTAATTGATTTGTTTGTTTTTGTGGTACTAGGGATTGAACTCAGGACCCTGCCAGGCAGGCACTTACACCGCTGAGCTACCTCCTCAGACCCTGTAATTCCTAATTGTTTCTTTGTGTAATGTTTCTCTTGCTACCTTTAAGATTTTCCCTTTGTCTTCAGTTCTCAGCACTTGAATCTGATGTATATAAGTGTGATTTTGAGAGCTAGAGAAGGTATTTCTTTTGTTTGTTATTTCTGAGCATCTTAAAACTATAATGTGTCTTTTATTAATATTTTTAATCTTTTATTTATGCATATATTTGGTACAGAGTCTCCCTATGCAGCTCAGACTCGTAGGTATCCTCCTGTCTCAGCCTCCCCAGCCCTGGGATTACAGGCATGCACCACCATGCCCGGTTTCGGTGGCCAGCTTGGCACACCCAGGGCTGTGAGCTGGCATGGCATGTGGTACCAGGGATGAAACCTGGGTCCTTATGCTTGCCAGGCAGGTGCTTATACTGCTGAGCTGTCTCCCCACCCTAATTTATGCCTTTTGTTATTTTCTGAAAACTCTTGACTAATCACTTTTTAAATATTTCTGAAATGTTTCCGCCTTCTGGTAACATTATCTCACAATTCCTGGATGCTATGTTTGTATTTTTTCCCTCTCTTTTTTGTTTATGTTTCCATTTAAATATTTTTTGTTGTTTTCCTCTTTCCTTGGCTATTGTGTTAGTCTATTTCTGCTGCTATAATAAAATGGCAATTTATAAGTAATAGAAATCTATTTCTTGGGCTGGCAAGATAGCTCAGCTGTCTAAATCGTCTCTCAGGGACTGTGGTTCGATCCCCAGCACCACATGCCATGCCAGTCCCTCCCCCCAGGGCGGCCTGAGCTGACCCCCCCCCACCCCCGCAAAAAAAAGAATCCGTGATGTGTAGCGAGACACTGTAATAAATAAATGAATTAAAAAAAAAAAAAAAGAAAGACATCTATTTCTTACGAGTCCCAAGATCAAGGGCTCAGTCTCTGCTTCCAAATTGAACACTGGGTCCTCACAATAAGGGATGAGAGGGCAAAAGGAACCTAGCTAGCTTCCTCTGACCTTGTAAGGTCCCTGGTTCTGTCATGATGGATGCACCTTTGAGACTTACTCTTAAAGGCCCCTAGTCTTAACCTTATTGCGTTGGGTGTTAGGTTACCACACAGGAGTTTTGGAGACTCAGACCACATAGCTGCGTTTAGTGTACAGTGAGCTTGTCAGAGGTTTCAGCTCCCTTAGCTTAATTGAAGCATTTTGATTTGACTCTTTCTTACAATTTTCATATTTTATATTTCTGCTGATAATATATATACATATATGTATATCTTGACCTTACCAATCACAAATATATTAAATTCCTTCTTAGATAATCCCAGTATCTGGGTCCTCCCTGAGATAGTTTCTCTCTCGTGCTCATGCTCTCTGTCTGTCTGTCTGTCTGTCTGTCTCTTTGTGTCTGTCCGTCTCTCCTTATGGGGGAAACAGGAACTTAGTAGCCCGGGGTCATCACAGGTGACTCGGTGGGAGTAAATTCTCCTCTTGCTTCAGAGCCACCACAGACTCAAGGAAGGCTGGTCTGCGTGGTGAGGAGGGTCCCGATTGCTGAGAGACCCCCGGGGGCAGAAGGTAGGGGAACAGCCGGGAAGGCCTGTGGGAAGAGCACATGGGAGACGTGACTGTCCCAGTGCGCGGGCTCCAGGGTGCCACTCCCTGCCTTTGCCTGCTGCGGTGCCCGAGACCCCTCACGCGACCGCTCTCGTCTCCCTCGTGAGCCGTGCACCTGTTCCTGCCCTGACCAGCAGGCCTCTTTCCTTAGACTTTAGAATTTTCATTGTTTTAGGATCTCAGCTCCCTGATGAGTTCAGGAAAAGATTTTGTAATTTATCCGGCCATTGTCATTTTTACGAGTGTGTGAGCAATATTTTCCCTGACTTTCTACATCTTGGAATTTTTTTCTTTTTGTATTTTAGGGAAAAATTTCCATAATCCAGCACATATTCTGTTAATATGCAAAGTTGTTTTGGTGCTTACTTTTATTGCAAGTTTTAATTTCCTCTTTGACTTGAAGTTATTTGGAAAAAGGTGTTTTAAAAATTTTGAAGCAATTGAGGTTTTTATTAAATGTGTTTTCTTTTTTTTTTTTTTTTGGTGGAACCAGGGATTGAACTCAGGCCCTTGCAGTTGCCAGGGAAGAATGTTGCCACTGAGCCATCTCCCCAGCCCCTAAATGTGTTTTCTTTATTTCTGTTATAACCTTACGGTCAAAGGATGTGGGCAATAAAATTTCTGCTTTGAGGTTAGGGGGGCTCTGGGGACCGAACCTAATACCTGTGTACAGAGCTACATGGCTAGCCCTTCTTCATTTGTTGTTGTTGAGGTAGGATCTTGGCAAATTGTTAAATTGCCAGTGCTGAGCTTGAACTCAAGATCTTCCTGCCTCAGCTTTCCTAGGTCTGGGGATTAAAGGTATACACCACTATGTCTGTTGTTATGACTTTTTGAGTACAGTGTCTATTCATTATTTATGAGAAATAGTTTTAACACCTTTAGTAGTCAAGGAATTATTAATAGTCAAATTATCTAAAACTTCCATTTATTTTTCTGCTTGATCTATTAACAATTCTAAAGTAGCATCTTGAAGGTGTCCATTATGCCTGTAGTTTTTTCAGATTTTGTATGCAGTTGTTTTTCTTCCTGTCAGAATTATTCTGAAAGTTATTATTTGGCCCCAAAACACTTATGGATGTTTGTCTGTATTTTGGTTCATCATTACAGAACTCTTCCAATTCTAGCCATCTTTCAGTTACCCATTCTGAGTGCCTCTTGTCGCCCGTCTTCAGCCATCTTAATCCCCTTCGTGTGTCAGGATCAGCTGATAAAACCCAAATCCCAGTTTACCAGCACCCTTGTCTAGACACTAGCAAAATGGTTCCTGCTGCTGCTTTTGCCTTGCTACAGTCCCTTCTTACTCACTGGCCAAAGCAAACACTGCAGTTGGCGCTCTCTCATGACTCCTCTTGCTGAGCTTTCCTAGCACCCCAGGGTTATGTAACCTGCACCACCCAGCCTCTCGGCCTCAGCTCCTGTATTCCTCTTCCCGAACCGTGCAGTGTTATGCAGTGTTCTAACCTCAGGGCCTTTCCACTAGTTAGTCTTTCTCCTCAAAGGCAGCGTCTCATGGTAATGCCGTGTGTGTGTGTGTGTGTGTGTGTGTGTGTGTGTGTGTGTGTGTGTGTGTGTTTGATATAGGGTCTTGCTGTGCAGTTCAGGCTGGCCTTCAGCATACATCATGGCCCAGGTTTGTCTCGAACTCGCAATGATTCTCCTGCCTCAGCCTCCTGAGTGCTGGGTTTACAGGTGTGCACCACCATGCCCAGACTAAAATTTCTCTTTCCCAATATATTATTTAATAACATAATTATGTAAATCACTGTTTTCTTGGTACCAGGAATCAAACTCATGGCCTTGTGCTTGCCAGGCAAGCTCTGTGCCACTGAGCTGTCTCTCTGGCCCATGAGGCCTTCTCATAGAAACAACTGCACTCATTACCTCCCCCCAAATAAGCTTTCCCTGGCTGCTGAGCTTGTAGCACAACAGTCTGTCACCAAGTCACTCACATTTCTTCCCTTTAGAGCATTCACCCATATCCAAAATATTCTTTTTGTTGGAGGAGGGTATCAGGAATTGAACTCAGGACCTTGCACTTGTCAGACAGGTGCTGTGTGCTGAGTTATATCCCTGGCCCTCAGTACTCTTATGTACTGACCCAGAGTGAGCCCTGCATGTGAGTTGCCTGCTGCTGTGTGCCTGGCATCAGTGACTGTGAAGAGCCCAGGAAGCCACGTTCCAACAACGTCACCATCAGGTTAGCTCTCCACTGAATGTTTTTTAGATTCGGCTCACCATAGCTGAGCTTCCCTCCTAAAGTTGTAATTTTCTTTCTTTCTTTCTTTCTTTCTTTCTTTCTTTCTTTCTTTCTTTCTTTCTTTCTTTCTTTCTTTCTTTCTTTCTTTCTTTCTTTCTGCTTCAGTCAGTCAGGGCATTTCTCTTACACTTGCTCTCTGATCCTCTGTTCTGTGTTATTTAGCCTACTGCTTCCACTGGGATTTCAAAACTGCACTTCCGCAGTCTGTCTTTCTCTCTGCAGATATTTTTCTTGATGATTCTGTCCCTCTTGCCACATCTGTTTGAATTGTATTCAGAAACTCCTCCTCCTCTTGAATTGCTGCATGTTTTATTTGATTTTCATTCCTGAAGGAGCTCTGGCTTTGCCCCGTGCTGGGCATTGCCAAGGGTTTGGATATGGATTTCGCCATCCTCCCTGGGTGCCACAGGCCTCTGGGGTCTGCATGGCTGCTGTGGGGGCTGCGAGGAAGGGATGAGTCGGGTGTGACACAGGGAATAGAGATTGAATTGGTGACTGCTCTAGCTGTCTGAAGGTGGAATAATGTACTAATAAATGAGAACCATCTCTAAGTTATCTGTATCAACCCTGGCAGAAACACTTAGAGTTTGTTCCGATGAGTTAATTTTTATTTATTAAAAATTTTATGTATTTGGTACAGGGTCTCACTACACAGCTTGGACTTGTTGTGGTCCTCCTGTTTTCAGCCTCCCCAGCACTGGGATTACAGGCGTGCACCACTGTACCTGGTCACCAGCTCAGCGTGCCTGAGAGCAGGGCCAGCATGGCATGCAGTACCAGGGATTGAACCCCGGTCCCTGTGTTTGCCTAAGCAGGTGCTTAGTCTGCTGAGCTATCTTGTTGGCCCTTGATGAGGAGTTAATTCTCAGAAGACCTTTTTCCCCCTTCTTTTTTGAGATATGATTTCACCATGTGGTTCAGGTTTGCCTTGACCCCCCCCTTTGTAGCCCAAGCTGGCCTCAAATTTATAGAGATCCCCTTGCCTCAGCCTCCCAAGTACTGGAATCATAGGCATGTACCACAACATTGGGCAGAAGCCATTATTGAACCAAAGCACACCTAGTGACTGCCTCTAATTTAGGATATTCAGAAACAATAAAAGCACATTCATTCCTGCAAGAGGCTATATCTAGTAGGAGATAGTAGCCATTTGGAGAGTTAAATAGTACAAGTTCTCAGAAATTAGAGATAAAAGAAGAGAGGGCTCCCTCTGAATTGGAGAGTTGGGAAGGTTTCCAGAAGAGGATTATATTAGCTGGGTCTTAAAGAAGTGGTTGGAAAAAGGAAGGATGTGGTTAGGATGGCCTAGGTCATGGGGGTAGTTGGTAGAGATGACGCAAAGGTCCTAATCAGAATGATTGTATGGGGGGTGGAATCAAAGGATCTGTTTTCCTGGGACTGACAGAGTGCCTAGAGTACACCCACAGAGTAGGCAGGCCCCAGAGTCATGCATATGGACTGGTTACTGAGCTCAGGATTTTGACCATTACCTTGAGGCTCCAGGAAGGTGCTGGGGACTTTTAGCCAGAAGAGCCATGGTTGGACCTGCTTCAAGAGCCCCACTGGTGCCTCTGGGGTACGAGGTAGACATGGCGCATGGTGCTTCTTCTTGGATTCCCCTCCAACCTTATCTGCCTTTCATCTATTTCACTAACTTACCCAACCCCAATCAGCCTCCTGGGCATTCTCTGTGGGGCTTGTGGTTCCTACAGCCTCTAAAGTAATAAGGGCAGCATCAGACAATTTCCATGAAGTAGTTGCTACAGTCCAAACTCTGGTTAGTTTGTCAGACAGAGCACAGATAGTAGAGTTTTCCAAAGGGGGAGACCTGCGTCATAGACTCTATCTTGGGCCCTATAAAAGAGACGTAGATGACAGCATTCTTTATATACAGTTTATGCGAATTGGTCCTAAAAGCAATAATAAGTGGAAGGAAGATTATATCTCCCCACATGCCTCAGGGAGGGGTGGAGGAGCAGGGAACGATGTGCTCACCAATTATCTAAGCTTTGGAGGGGGTTTTCACCATCAGCAGAACTACCATGCCTATTGCGCCTTCCCCGGGAGATGGTCACGTGGCAACTGCTCGGGCAGCTGAGGCCTCCCGCATCCCCTTACGACCCTCCTGAGCAGCTTCCCTGGGAGACGGTGATGTCAGATCCCAACATGGGCTAGTATTTCCCACATCACGCAGGAGTGGAACGTGTCTTTGTTATCTTGAGATAGCCCAAGCGCCGAGAACACTGCCAGGTATGCTGCACCATCTCTTAGTGTGCTCTGCCTCACCCCAGGTACTCTGAGAATTAACTCTTCATCAAGAACAGCACAAGGTTCTGGCAGCGCAGATCCAGACAACCAAGTTTCCTTTTGCCGCTTGGCAAAGGGAGACGTCCATAGTTGGAGCGAAATGAAGGCTTCGCCTAGATGTGACCAGGAGTGTTCTGTCCCATCGCTCAGTTTTCCTAACATAATCCCTTTTCATGAGCCTTTCTAAAATCACCACTTGTACAGGATCTAGGTAGGTAGCAGACGAATGGGAGATTTGAGTCCCCAACGTGCTAATGTTATGGTGTTTGTACCTGGACTCACCCAACACGACAGCTTTGTTTCTCATCATAGATCTGCTGCAAGCAGTTCCCACTATGCATCTCCTTCAAGCTAGGCTGGCCATTACAGGAGTCACTAGCCGCATATACCCTTTAATAAAACATGACCAACTAAAATTAAATAAAATGAGAATTAACAACTGTCAGGTGCCCTAACTATATTTGAAGTACCCAAAAGCTACCTGTGGCTAATGGCTTCTATATTGGATACTCTAGATACATACACGACATCTTCATTATTGCAGAAAACTCTGTTGGATAATGCTGATCTAGAAAAACACTACCTAAGCAGGTGCAGGGGCAGAGGGTTCAATCCTAAGCCTGCCGTGCCAGCCCCGCTCCCGGGGTACACTAGGATGGCAATTGAGACTGGGCAAGGTGGTGAGCGCCTGTAATCCCAGCTCTTGGGAGGCTGTAAACAGGCGGATCACTATGAGTCCGATCTAGTAATGAGACCCTGAACACCCTGTAGACCCTTCCCTAAAATACAAAAAAAGAAAAGGAAGAGGAAAAACACTACCAAATTCTAGCAAGAATTTCCAAGGGGGCATGGGTACTTTATGGCACATGCCACTGAAGTTTGCTGTTGGTACTGTGTAAAACATGTTACTTAATCATTATTCTAATTGTGCATCTGGTGCTAGACAAAACTAACACATGCGAGTGTGTGCGTGCGCGCACATACACACACACACACAATCACCCTTAATTCTTAACAGCTAGATATGTTAAATCTATAAAGAGAAAAGAAAACATTGTTCAAATTGCTTCATAATTTCCTCTACCCATAAGAAATTAACATCTTAAGTTGTTCTCTATTAAAGTTCTTATCTTTCTAATTGTGTCCCACTGGGCTTGTCATAAGTAAGAAAACAATCCATTTATGAATCAGTCTCTCTCTCTCTCTCTCTCTCTCTCTCTCTCTCTCTCATTTAAAGACAGGTCACTTGGCTATAAAACAATATAATGGAAGCTTATTAAGTTTCTGTCTTCTCCCCAGGCTCCAGAGGTAGAAATGTGACATCTCAGCCTTGGAAAGCCCTTTCTCTGCTAGAGACCTGACACCTTAACCTCAAAGGAAGTCCTCATTTTTCCTGGGATGGAGCTTTAGTTCCCACAACTCCTCTCTGAGGTCACTGCAAAGTGGGTGTAGGGGTGAGGACGATGCTTTGGTCTTAACTTTCTTGGTAAACTTGAGAGGTGGATCAGAACTTTTGAAACTGAAGGGTGTTTTTCTTAACCACACCACCCCCAGGATTCCATTTCCTGCGGCTGGGGGAGAAGCACCTCCAGCCACCTCAGCCCGGCCTTTGCACTGGGCGTTGGGAGGACTCTTGAGCACCTTTGGTATCTTTCTCGGTGCAAAGAAAGTAATTTTTATCCTCTCTTAGTTGGCAAAATGAGGTGGGAATTAGGGCATTATCCTCCCCCACAGAGGAGGAAGCCACGGAGGGTTCGGCTGCCGCTGCCGCTGCTGCCATAGACCAAACCTCCGCTCCTCTTCTGCTTGACTTCTGTCCCCTTCTTTCCTTCTGCCCCCAGCGCAGCCTTTGTTGTAGCTCGTGTCCCTGGACGGGTGGCAGTCAAGGTCTGGGCCATCCGCTTTAGGGCTGGGGACTCCGCTAAGAGGAGAGGCGAGGGCCCGGGGCAGATGCAGGTGCGTCCCCCGCGGCCGCCGGACCTCCAGGGCCTTCCCTGTCCTCCACCTCGGGGCGTCCTGCCACCCAAGGGTCCCCTGCCCTGCCTGTCCTGTGTCTGCCCCCTACTCCCTGTGTGTGGGGACACAGCTTACTGTTAAAAAGAACTGCCCACGCCCCCCCCCCCCCACTGAGGAGCCAGGCAGGCCATGAGTGTCGCAGCCAGAGCTGGGCAAGGACGTGGCCGAGAAGGGCAGCGCTGGGTGAGCAGGTCTACTCCACCGGCTTTGGTTGGCTGACTCCTGATAGTTTTGGTAAAAATGAGCTTTTGAAGTAAAAAAAAACTTAGCTTTTTATTAATTTATTTAGTATTTAGTACAGGATCTACAGGGTACAAGGTCTATAGGGTCTCCATACACAGATCAGACTCATAGTGATCCTCCTGTTTCCAGCCTCCCGAGCGCTGGGATTACAGGCACGCGCCACCACATCTCGTCCCAGCATATGTCTCCGCGGGCCCCAGGAGCGGCCTGTGCAGCATGCTGGGATCAGACCCAGGTTCCTGCATCTGCCGAAGCAGGCGCTTTAATCCACTGAGCTGTATGGCCTGCCTGAGGTTAGCTTTTTAAATAAAATTTATAAATACATTCTGTTCTTGTGGAAAAAAAAATACCCTTAAGACTGCAAAATTATAAAGTTTGAAAAAGTACCTCCTCTCTTGTTTCTTACAGTTCTCAGCTAAATGTCACCCTTCCAGAGCCTTTCTTTCTTTCTTTCTTTGGGTGGAGTTGTTTTGCTCTGCTCTTATGAGACAGGGCCTCACCACGAAGTAGTCCAGGCTAGCCTCGAAGTTGCAATAATCCTCCCATGTGTGGGATTATAGGCCTGCGCCACCAAGTCCAATTCCAGATCTTTTTATCCGGGGGAGGTCTCAGTTACTCTTCTCTCACTGCTGGGACAAATGCCCAACACTCAAAATTAGGGAAGGGAAGGTTTATTTAGCTCACAGTGACTGAAGGTTTCTGTCCATACTCAGCTGGCTCCAAGGCAGAGCAGCACATGGCAGAGGGCAGCCTTGCATGGCAGCCGCAGAGAGCAGGAGCGAATGGGAGGGGTGGCAGCAGCAGTGGCTGCCGAGAGCAGGGCTGTCTCTCTTGTGTCACATTCAGGGTATCCCCCACCGTGCAGGCTGGGTGTGACACTCACACCCATAATCCCAGCAGTACTCACATCAGTAATCCCAGCAGTATTCACACCAGTAATCCCAGCCTCGGATGGTGAATTAATCACAAACTGTCGATGACTACCTCAATGACTGCATGAGGCTTTGGGAGGGGACAAGTGCACACAAACGGTAACAGGGGAGTACTGGGAATTGAACTCAGGACTTCATGCTTACCAGGCAGGCACTGTGCCCCTGAGCTACATCCCCAGCCCCCTAGATCTTTTCTTATACATTTACTTGATGGCCATTTATAGAAAGTAGGCAAGATTTTCTTCAGCCTTTCTTTTCCTTTCACTTTCGATGCAGTATACATGTTACTGTGCCGCTCTCAGCCAGGGATATCACTTTATACTGATTCAAAGAGATCAAATGCATTTTCAAAAATAAACACATTTCACCTTATTTATTCATTCCCCGGTTGATAAACATTTTTTTGTTGGTGGTGAGACAGAGTTTCGCTATGCAGTTCAAGCTGGCCTTGTAATCGCTCCTTAGCCTCGGTGGGCCTCAACCTCACAGCGACCGTCCTGCCTCTGCCTCCCATGTTCCCTGCCATGCCCGGCCTGGTGAACGTTTCTGTCTTTCCCAATTTTTACTATTACGAACAAGTTGTGAAGGATACGCACGCATGCGCCTCATTAAATACGTGAGCAGCCGTTCTTCTCGGGTAGACGCACCGGAAGCTGCGTGTTCACAGGGCCCATATGTTGACATTTAGTTGGGCTGCCAGCTAGATTCCAGCTCTCCCAGAGAAGAGCTGGACCCGCTCGCTGCCAGCCATCAGCACGGCGTGCCCACGGACTGCTTGTTGAGACCATTGGCCTGACGTTACTGAACACTCCATTTCTTGGTGATGCCAGACACCTTTTTGTACATTTATCAAGCACTTTTTTCTTTTAATCACCCAAGCATATCCTTTTGTTAATAAAGATGCTAAGTTTTTACTTGTTAGCTTTTAGCAATTACTTGTATATGCTAGATATTAATTCTTTGCCTATTACAAGTGAGATACATGTTTTTTTCTCAATTGTTCAGTTGTCTTTTACATTATTATTGTTATTATTATTATTATTATACCAAAGTGTTTTATTTTGATTGAATCAAATTATTTGATTTTAGATGGCTTTGTGTTTTTTTTTTTTTTTTTTTTTTTTTTTTTTTTTGTACCAGGGATCAAACTCAGGAACTTGAGATTGCCAGGCACTTATGCCACTGAGCTACCCCTTGGCCCTAGATGACTTTGATTTATTTATTTATTTATTTTTGTACTTTTAAAAAGATTTTCCTTTCCCAAAGGTCTTGAATATGTATCTTAATGTATTTTTATTTTTTATTTTACTTTATTTGCAGAATTGGGGATTGAACTCAGGCCCTTGCGCTTGCCAGGGAAGCGCTTATTCCACTGAGCCATCTCCCTGGCCCCTATTTTTATTCTTTATACTTAGGACTTCCATATATCTGAGCTTATGGCATCAGGAGGGGCCATACCCTATTTTTTCTGTGTAAGAGAACCCTGGAAGGTTTGTTGTTGCTCCCTGACACCAGTCTCCCCTGTTTTTGCCACCAATATTCTGAGTTTCCCACCCCCATTCTTTTTGTGGCCTTGGTCTCCTCATCTCTGAGGGTGGCTCATACTTTGCTTAAGCTGCTGAAAGTAGCTCACTTCTGGTTACAAGGAATGAGCATTTTGAAAGGGTAAATGACCTTTCTTAGGCCAGGGCTGCATGAAACAATGTTTTGGAGGAGTTCTTGAGAAAGAGGCTTTCCATAAGGGAAGTGAGTCCGGATGAAGCAGCAGCAGCACTTGGTGAAAGGGAGAGGGAAAGAGCCCAGGTCCTCGTTGGTGGTTTTGCTCTGTGCTTAATTCTGAAGCCTAAACTACTTCTGGATGTTTCTTTTACATGAGCCAGTGCATTTTCTTTTCTTATGTTGACTTGAGTTTTCTGATATTTAAAAATGAAATTATTAGCCGGGCGTGGTGGCACAGGCCTGTAATCCCAGCACTTGGGAGGCTGAGGCAGGAGGATTGTTGTGAGTTCGAGACCAGCCTGAGCTACAAAGTGAGTTTAAGGCCAGCCTGAACTGCATAGTGAGACCCTGTCTCAAAAAGACAAAAAAAAAAAAAAAAAAAAAAATGAAATTATTCCCAACCAATTTAATTAACAACTATCTTAATACTGTTTGTGGAAAGGTTCATTTATTTCACACCAATAGGAAATTCCCTTGAAGGTTCTGGCCAAGCCTGCTTACTAGAATACCCAGAGCAAACGTGGACAGAAAATTTCAAGCCTTTCAACAAAAGTGAATTCTCATTTCGGGTCCGTGTGGCAGACTTAATGAAGAGCAGAGTTCTTGCTTTCCTGGGTGTGTAAGCTGCTTCTCATGCTGAAGTGGACAGGGCAGAGAAGGTGCAGAAGGCTTCAGTTGGGCTTTTCTGGCCTGACGGCCACACTCACGCTTGGCTAGAACCCCTGAACTGGAGGACTGCCTTTGTGGGGCCCCAAGAGACCCCACAAATGTAGGGCCACACCCCAGGCTTGCATCCCCGCCTCACAGGTGCCTTTGTGTCGTAATTGTTAAAAGCATCGGGAGTGGGTCAAATAAAAGTTCATGGACACATGAACAGAGCCCACATCAGCATTCTCAGCTGTCCCTGAACCTCAGCTTTACCTCTGTCATAAATCCCGTAAGTCCATGGATCTCCTTCTGGAACTTTCCTTCTGGGATGACTGACTTGCCTATATCTGTATTAGCACCATATTGCTTTAATTCTTGTTGCTTCATATTTTGTTATAAGGCAAAGCTTTCGCCATCATTCTTATTTGAAATGCTATGGAATATTTTCTCATATGAAATTTATATCCAGGCTCTGTGGAAAACTCTGTACTGATTTTGATAGCATTAGGATAGAATTTATAGGCTGACTGAAAAGTTGACCTTTGTGGTATTTAAGAAAGCTACTGGGGTTTTTTGTTTATTGATCTTATATCTGGCTACACCGCTCGGCTGCTGGTGTGTGTGTGTGTGTGTGTGGTCTACATTATCAAGAGATTCTATTGCACAGTACTGAAGAGCAAAGACTGAAGTCTGCCTTATACTCGGTCCTGTCGTTTACTTAGCCAAGTACTCAACATCTGTTTTGGGTTTTTTCACTTATAAGTGTAGGCTTGGTATTAAGACCTACTTCATGAGGCAATAATGAGGAGTGAGTTAAGGTAAGCAAAGCATTTCACATAAGGCAAGGAGCAATAATAATAATAATTCGTTTTGAACAACAAGTTCATCTTTTTCTCCAGTTCTTCAGCCTATTTGTTACAATGTACTTGCTGGGGCTCCTAGAGTCAGACTTGCAGAGAAATGCTGATAGTAGGTGTTGTGTGTCTGATTTTAGTGAAATGTCTTTTAGCATTTCTCATTTTATGGCTTTCTGATATGCTATTTGATGTTATTAAAGATGTTCCTTTGTGGTCCTAGTATGCAAAATTTCTCTATATGCACACACAGATGTTCTGAGAGTATCATCTTTTAATTAATCCATCATGGAAGATAGACTGTCAATGCATCAGATGTCTCTGGACTCCTGGGAGATACCCTCTTGATCACATGCTATTGTTTCTTAAATTCACTTTGGTGATATTTTGCTTCCACTGAGTTCTGCCTGCATGTAAGTCCCCCCGAGCCACGCCTGGCCCCATGCTGGGCCACACTGTGCCTCTGCACGGCCCCATGCCAACCTGCTTTTTCTAATACTGTACTTCTTTGGTTTTCTACTTATAATCTGAGATCATAATTGCCTGTCTTTTTCAGTGGACTAAGCAGCAGTTGAGGCACAATATATCCTCGGTGCCTAGTGGGGCCCAGCTTAAAGGCATCATTTTGAAAAATCGATCTCTGAAAGTGCTCACCACTCACCTGACAGCGCCGCTCTGAGAAGAGCCCTGGCTCTAATGGCCCAGCTCATAGTCCACGGGACAGCAATGCGAATGCTAGTGACCTCACTTGCTTCTGAGAGTTGGGAGGAGCCGGGTGATATCCCAATTGCCCTCCAGTGAGCTGTGGGAAACTCTAGTCTCTCGGTGGTCCTCACGTCTTCAGGCTGAGGGCTCTTCCCCACTTCTGGAGAAGCACATGCAGACGTAGAGGCAGGATAACTTCTCTGCACCTTGTGTCGGGGCCTTGTTACTCTTGAGCAGGAGTTGTCTTTCTGGGAGCCTAAGTTCATTAGTAGCAGCTAATGAGGATGGCAGTGATCACCAGACATTCTAGACAGACACCCAGAGATGCTCAGTCTCCTTCCCAGGAGGCAGGGAGAGGCCTCAGGCGACACTGTTCTCTCATCATCCTCGAAAGACCCTTGTTTGAGCCCAGGCTTCTATCTCTCTAAAAATCACGGTGCTGATGTCAGCTATTGAGTTTGAGGGAGAAGACCACTGCCATGGAGGTGTTTAATGGCAAAGCAGTTGAGTCTTCCTACTGGAGCAGGCAGGCATGTACTGGCCCAGCAGGCCTATGTCAGAAGTGCCACTCAAGACACAATGTCTCTGGTGCCCTGGTTGGAGTCTGATCTGTGAAGCCTGAGACCCCAGGTACTCTGAGGCTTGGTGAAGGTACACTGGACAAAGACATAGCGCGACCCTCTGTGCTTGTCACTTCTCGTCTGTTCAGCAGCTGGATCTTCCATCTCCACCTTATTACTCACCAGGCATTTACTGAAAGGTACCCCTATGCCAGGTGCTGCCTGTCGAGGGTCCTGGGGGAACAGCAGCAAAGTTAGTTTTAGAAGTCCATGCTTTTGTGGAGGTTATGGTGTAGTTAGCTGCTTGATTTCTAGAGGCACTGCCAGTTTCTATCGTGGTTCAGATGGCACCATTTGGGAGTCTCCAGGTCTGTGGCAAATGGTCATTGTCTTCCCCCTTCCGCTATGGCAATCACTGTCGCACACAGCTGCTGCCGGCCTTCGTCCCAAAGGGACCGGGGCTCAGCCTGAGGCAGAAAGAACAGAGCTGTCTGGGTGGTTTGGAGATCCAGAGTTGCCTCATCTCCAGCTCCCAGTGTGCAGGGTGCGCCTGACTTGCTGCATCTCCCCAGCCCTGATTTTCTCCCACAGGAAACACTGTTGGGTGTGGGCTGAAGAGTGAATGGGGCCAAGCACAGAGCTCACCTTCTCAGCACCCGTGAGGCGCAAAGTAGCCAGGGATACGGGAGAAGTAGAGATGGAGCTGTAGGTGCTCCAAGCAAGCCCAGCACCTGCCCTCCTCTCTTCATGAGCCCTGTGCTCAGAAGGGGCACCGTGAGGTACGGTTGGGCTGCCCATGTGGTAATTTCTCTGCGGCAAGGCCTGAGTGTGCGAGTGTGCACACAGGGGTTCGCTGGCGTGCGTGCATATGCATTTCCATGCTCTTCCTGATCCCTGAAGCAGCAGCCCTGTGGGCACCTGCTCAGCAGTGGGGAGAGGGGGTCCTGCTTGCTGTGTCCCTTTCAGATGTCACGTTTTTCTGCATGCTGCATCCCCACATCACCTTCTCCTCCCCCCACTGACAGGCAGGGCAGTGACTGAGGCATGGGGCCTGTGGTTTTGCAACAGGAAGTGATTTAGATCCTGCAAGCTAATTTTAGATGAGTCGACCCGGGGTTTTCAAAGAATGTTCCAGGGGTGGTTTAGGCACAAAGCTTGGTCCCCTGTTCCTGCATACAAGGATGGGCAGTCTCCCACTGTCCTTGTCACTGTCTGGTTAGTTAACTTCATGCCTGGCTGGGCAGGGTCCCTGGGTAGAAGCCCAGGCTGGCTTTGCCTGGATGCCAGATGGCCTGAATCACTATTTTTGGCCTCAAGCTCCAGGCAGAGCTCCATGACTCAGCACAGGTCTGACTGCAGGCCAGACAGACACAGTACCTCTTAGCCCTGGTGGAGGACTCTCTGCGTTCCTCACAAGAGCCTGTCAGAAAGAACTGTCTACCCTTACTCAGGTTGTGACCTTAGGCAGGACCAGAGGAGGCTTCTGGAATGGCACAAGGGTCGCGTAGGGTGACACACCCTCAGGGAAACATTATCCTGAATCTTTTAGAAGGGAGAAAGCTCAGATCCAGGAGGAATGCGCAGGAGATCCCTTCCTTGCTTCAGCCCTGGAGCTTGGGACTGCTCCTGAACGCTGCAAATGCAGAAGAAACATAAACACAGCTCTCAGAGAGCTGTGTTTATGATGTGGCCGAAAACTTCTCCTGCCACCACACCCCTTGAAGACAAGTCAAAGAGAACTCTGTGGTACTCTAGAAGCGAGGCTTAGCTTGTGACACCTACTTCCGTGGCATTAAGCTGAAAACACTGGAGCTTTTGAGAACACTGTCCTTTTCCCAGCCCCTGCCAGCCCGTGCTCTGGGCCAGTTCCTGCCCTATGCTACTAGGTCATCTGGTTGGAGACCTCAGGCGGAGTGGTTCTCCTCTTGCCAAGGAACAAGTGCAGGTGGTAGAAAGCTCACTTCATGGTCCCTGTCAATCTGCTATTTCATTCCCTAGGGTTTCTACTGTGACCCCTGGAGCACAGTGTGCTGCACCATTATCAGAGAAGCTACATCTCAACCTGCTGAGAGAGATGGCCCGAGGTGCACAGCTCAGTCAGGCCAGGGTTGGACCCCTGTACCATCCCATCCATGTGATGCGCAGCATTCAGGAGACAGTGGTGCAAGCCTGGCCAGGAGCCAGGCAGGAGCCGCCCATGGTCCTGGCTGCAAACCTGGGGCCTCTGGGAGGCCAAGCAAAGCATAATTCTCCTCTTCCTGGTCCTAGTCCACCTGTTGCTCTGCTTTGGGGTAAACAAGTGTAGTGTAGAATATGAGATCCATCCTGCAGGGCTTGGTTGAGGTCAGGGGAAGCCTCTGGACCCCAGGAAGTATTGTCTTAGACAGAATATATTTAGCTCAACCCTGTCCTAGACCTCCCTTGGCAGAGGAGATGCATATGCTCCAGAGAGGCTGTCCACAGATGCTGTCAGGAACAAACAGTAGGCAGCCTCTGTGGTCTTCATTCTATGAGAACAGCCAGCTATTCTCATGAGGAGGATCCAGCAGGATAGAAGGAGCAGCCCAGAGCCCAGGCTGAGCAGGGACTGAGAGGAGGACAAGGTTCTCACAAAAGCTCCAGTGTCTGCAACTTAGTGCAAACACAGGAGAAGGTGTTGTAAGCTAAGCCCTGCTTTGAGAGTTCCATAGAAGTTGTCTTTGACCTATTTTTTGAGGTCTGTGGTGGCAGGAGGAATTTTCGGCCGCATCATAAAGAGTTTTGTGGCCACCTCTGATAGATCAACTCAGTAAGTTGTAATTTTCCATGATTAGGTTATTAGTCACAGAAGGGATCCCTGCCCCCTGGTCCCAGCCCCTTTGCTACAGGAGGCTGACAGACGCCCAGTGCTGGGCCCGCTGTGTCTTCCTTGTGTGTGGTGCGACCCAGCCCCATCCCAACATTTTGTTGTGTTGTGTCTTTTTGAGTGCATTGTCTTACCCAGGAGATTTGGTGAGGCAAGAAATCCTACACTATCTCAATGAAGAAGCTCCCAGATAACCCACTCAGAGGACGGCCCACGTACTCAGAGGCATGCCTAGCCAGGCAGGTCTAGTGTCTAGCCTTTCTGGGGTGCTTTCACTTTGAGAGAAAGTCTTTAAATGAAGGAATGAAGGGGAGTAGTTGTAAAGTACTTTCTGAAAACCACAGGGGCTCTGAGTTCCCACACACTAGAATGATAGGACCATGTGCTTGTCACATCTGCATCCCCGAGAGACTCCCCTCAGGGAGAAAAATTAGGCCCAGTCCACCTCCTGAGGGAACTTTGCCTGGTTAGGCCCTTCTTTCAAGCTCCCGGCTCAGTCAGGTGTCTCCGACCCCTCATTTGGCAGAGTACTGCACAGGCTGAGGGACAGGGAGCCGGCCCCTGAGTCCTGCTCTCAGCTCTGGGCGATCATTACTCACCTGCCAACTGTGGCGTTTTCCCAATATTTATTTAGAACCTTGGGGATGTTTGTTGTTTCCCGTTGCTTGTTTTAAAGGAACCCCTTTTTCTGTCTAGGCCTGAGCACTGCTTGGTTCTGGAGATTGCCCTCATGCCTCACACATCTGTGCCATCAAGGTCCTTTTAATGCCTCTGAAGTGACACAAGCCACCCACCTACCCTTCCCAGGCACCTGGTGCTGATAAGGGCCTGGTGCAGGGGCTAAGAATCAACTCGGCTTTCAAGCTTTGGCCCAGGACATGTGGCCTTCCAGGGCAGGGGATATGGGAAGAGATCTCCTGCCACACAGGGAAGCAGGAGGGGCAAGCAGGTAGGCCTTGTGCCTGGGGCCCATACGGAGCAGGCTTGTCAGGGATGGGGAATGACATCATCCACAGGCTAGAAATCAAGAGGATGTTGAATAAGGCCCTGCTGCCTCAGAAAGGCAGGACTCCACGTTGACAAGGAGGTGACTCTCTACAGAGCCGGCCAAGCCGCAGACATAAATGAAACCTTCTTTGGTAGACATGTGTTTCGGGGTTTCTCACACATCCCCACCTTAGCAGTGCTGACCACAACCAACACCTTTCTTGGTGACTCAGGAGCAGTTCTCAGGCTGGCCATTGTTCCTGGAGGGAGCTGAGGCTGCAGGGGCAGCTGGAGGCGAGATCAGCCTTGAAGAGGACCAGTCTCCCCAAGGCCCCAGGCTCACAAATCGACTTCTCAGCCCCTCCCCTCACCGTGTTGGGAAGGCACTTGCAGGCAATCACCTGCTGTGTGGAGTCCAGGAGAAAGGACCCCAATTCCTGCCTCTGCCCCTGTTGGTTTCCAGGCCTAGGACAGCTTCCTGACTTCTGATTTCCGTTGTCAAATATGTTCCTTCACGCATTACATGTATTTTGCTTGAGCATCTCTGAGGTGCCAGCTATTAGCTTGGGCACTTGAGCGTGATTAATACAGGTAAGTATTATTGCTTTCTTTTTTTAGTTTAGTTTTATCGGTACACTTGATACACATAATGACTGCAGTCACCTTAAGAAATTCATACCTATGCATAATGTAGCTTGAATTTTTGTTTTTCCACTCTCTGCTTCCCGGCCTCAACTGTTCTTCCTTTCCTAATCTAGAAAAGCTTTGTTTCCATTTTTTTTACTGGTAGGCTCTCCTTATCCTTCCCCCACGCTGTCCCCCTTCCCATTTGAATATTGGTTTCCTATTTCCCAGTACCTGTCATTCATTTTGGTCCTTATTTGCACTCTGGGGTTCTCATACAAGAGAAACAATGAAATATTTAAACATGTGTCCAATTTATTTCACTTAAAAGTATGGTCAGGATGCATCCACTTCCTTAAAAATGTCTCCTTTATCCTTTTTTATAGGGTAGGAGAACTCTCCATTGTATATAAAAGCCACATCTGGAAAGTTTCCAAGATTTAAGTATTGCAAACCGTGCTCCTATAGGGCTGTGGAGATAGCTCAGTGGTCTAAGTGCCTGCCTAGGCAAGCACAAGGACCTGGGTTCAATCCCTGGTACCTCATGCTGTGCCAGGCACATTGAGCCAGCTACCGAGCCAGCCAGAAACTGGGTGTAATCCGAACATGTGTAATCCCAGTGCTGGAGAGGCTGAAACAGGAGGATCACTATGAGTCTGAGATGCATAGTGAGACCCAGTACCAAATGCATGACATTGAAAAAAATTGTGTCCTATCAATAGGGTGTATGTACGTCACTGCAGTGTGATACTTTTTTAACTCTTGGAAGATACTAAGAAGGGAAGTAGCTGGGTCAAATGGAACCTCTGGTTTAATTTTCAAGGCATATTCATATTTGTTTCCACATTGGTTGTACTAATTTATACTTCCTTCAACAGTGGAGAAGGGCTCCTTTCCCTGATAACTTACCAGTATTTGTTATTGGTTGATTTCTTGATGACAGTCATTCTTTTTGAAGCAAGATGGAATCTCAGGATTGTTTTAATCTGCATTTTTCGAATGACGACTATTGTTGAACATTTTTTTTCAAATACTTATTTGCTTGCACTTCATTTGGGAGATATTTATTCATTTTAGATGTCCACTTTTGGATTGGGTCTTTACATTTGGGGGATTTAAGTTTTTTATATATTCTAGATACTAGTCCTTTGAGGAATAGCTGGTAAAAAATTTTTTACTCAGGGTCAGGGAGATGGCTCAGTGGAATAAG
>PVKA01039170.1:0-19674 GCA_004027165.1 Ctenomys sociabilis
TGTGTGTGTGACCAGGGATAGAACTCAGGACCTTCTGATTGCCATGCAGGCACTTATGCCACTGAACTAACTCCCAGCCCTTGATGGATGTATTATTCATCTGAATTTTTAGCATGAGAAATGAACTTTGGAGGCTATAATCAATATAGTTAAAGTCCTAAGGCTTCATAGATTCAAATCTGGGTATAGGCCTGGATCAGTGGTGATGAACCAATGGTAGGTGGACTGCAGTGCCTGATGGCAGCTTTGAAAGCTTTCAGTGGTTCAAAATTATAGCCTAGCTTGATGCAGTACATGGGTCCACGGACCTTCAGGGCTGACAAATCTCAACCAATCCTGTAATATTTGTTGGAAAGAGATAAGAATCCTTAGAAAAAGCCACTATGCATAGGCTTGTTGCTATGCCCTTATAATGTGAACACATTGGAAAGCTGAGGCAGGAGGATCGAGGCTTGAGCCACTCCTGGGTGACTTAATGACTCACAAAAATACTATATCACGACAATAAATAAAGACTGGATCAGATATACAGCTCAGTGTAAGAGACCTCTGTTTCATCTCCAGGTACAACCAGAAAAAAAAAAAAAAAGAAAAGGAAAAAACATGTGGAGAAGTTACATATGTTTTAGTGATTAGATGAAACACGTTACTGACTGTACTCCAGGGAAGCTGTCCACAGTTTCGTGCAAATTTCAGAGCAAGAAATGAGGATACAGAATTTAGATAAAACAGAGTCAGAGGTAGAAAAACAATTTGGATTGTTAGAAACACACACAATGTTGTTAAAAAGTATCCGCCCCCTGAAAGTTAGGAAAAACAATGCAGCCAACTCAAAGTTATAAACTTAACTAAGATCTCTTCTCCCAAGCTTTTGCAGATCTCTAAGAGTCGTCTTGATTCCCTACTGCATGGTCTCTGTTTTTGGATTTGTTTCTCCCTTCCCTCCCTTCCCTGTGCTATTTTCCTCTTCCTTTCTCCCCCTCCACATTCTGTGTGTATAGAACTTGGGGCCTTTGTCCTGAGCTACATTTTATTTTCTCATATCAAGAAATGGTAATAAAAGTCACTGAGTCACTTAGGCTGGACTTGAAGGCATGGTCTTCCTGATCTTGCTTCCCACATTACTGGGGTGCAGCCCTGCCAAAACATGCCCAGTCTGGTCTACTTCTGAGTGAGTTTATGTTTACTAAGGTGGAGTAGCAGACAAGCAATTTAGTAATTAGGTTTCATTGTTTGTCAGAAGAGGAAGGCAGTTTGTGAGTTAGGGATCCTACATATTGGCTTCATATAAGAGTCTGCTCAGTATGTAGTCAGGGTTAGAAGTCTCTAGTTTATGAACTGTTCCAATCTCATGATGTCACATTGTACACAATGATTTATCATCTTCTTCTCTACCCAAATATATCAATCTATTGGAATGGATCCAGCTTCCTTACAGGTTCTGAAGCTATTGAATGTATATTCAGGGTTGTCCTAGGAACCTTACAGAGATTTGTCACCTGGGGTTTACTGTATTCTATCTAATGCCTAAAGTTATTGCCTTGTTTTTAACATTGTAATAAAATATAAAAATATAATGTTTTGTACATAACAGCTAGCTGTCCTAAATATTTTATGTATAATTTATGACAGTTTATCTTCATTGAAAAAAGGCATGAAATCAGGATAGGAGTCGTGCATACCTGCTAAGGCCCCCTCCCTAAAAGTACGATAGAATCAAGGGAAAAAACATTGAAAAAATCCTGTCTCCAGGATTTGGGTGTTCAGCGATGTAATAATCAAATAGTAAGGACTTAAAGAAGTAGAATGATTTTAGTAGGATTGAGCTCAACATAAAAAAATTATGTCAGAGGAAAGTAAGAGTCTTGGGAGTGGGATAATGGCCACTCTGATGCCTATATCATGACTATCCTTTGTGGGCCGGGGAGATGGCTCAGTTGAGTAAGTGTTTCCCTGACAAGCACAAGGGCCTGAGTTCAATCCCCCATTCCACCACCAAAAACAAACAAGCAAACAAACAAAAAACGACTATCCTTTGTGATGCAAGGAATTGATGTGACTTGCTCCATATTTTTGAGATGCAATTATTGATACTTTCTTAATACACTTGGGACCATGTGCAAGTTCTTCTTTCCATAATGTTTCTCACCAAACATATTACACAGTTTGTGGTTTTCTTTCTCTCAGGTAGTGGAAATCAAATTTAGCACCAGTGGCCTCCTATGTGCTGCCCAAGTCATCACCACGAGGCTTAGACACTCAGATGGAGGTGACTCAAGCATAGATCTCCCCTCGCTCTTCTTCTCCTGTTTCCTTCTCCTACTTTTCTTCTCTGGATTTTCAATTATTTCAGAAGCACAAAATTCCTTCTCTCACAAGTACCACATGAACTCATAACAAATTGGTAAGTGTTTAAACTAGTGTGATTTTGTACTCAAAGGTCAGAAGTTTGGATGGAATTTTTAGTGTAATGAGCCTGGGTGATACTTCCTTTCCAGGCATCATAGATGGGACGTTGTCTCTGTGGTGTTTCTTCTTTATAAGCACCAGAAGTGTGTTCTCCAGCTGGAGAAGACCAAGTTCAAGGAAACTCCTTCTGATATCCTTCTGGTGCTCTGTTTTATTTCACTTTGGACAGACTTTCTTCTTGCTGAAATTGTAGGTTCTTATTAGAAAAGGAATTCTCTGTGTAAATATCTGAGAATTTGTAACTTGCTATTTGGATATTCTTAGTCTTCTTAGTCTGTGGTGATTCAGAGAGAGGAAGGAATCTGGATGAATGTTGTACTCAGCGGAATGAAAAGATACTGAGCATTTGATTATGACTATTAAACTTATCTGCTCCTTGACTACTTGTACAACTAAGAACTTTTATTCATGCGACTGGGATTTTAAAAAAGATAAATAGATTAACATAATTTATTTTCACCTTGTTTCCAGCTATCTGTTTGCTCCCTGGTGCTGTCCAAAGTGCTTACATCCTTCATAGGCTCAAAAAACTAAAACTGACAAAATTTATAATGTTTAAAGTTATAAAAACTTTGTCAATTTCTAAATTTCACTACTTTCTATTAGTATTGCTAATTGTACTATGTACGTAAACAGGAAACTATCTGCTTTAACTACATGTTTCTCCTCAGGTAATAATATTAGGAGGTGCTTTGGATAACACTCTCAACGAAGACCTATACTGAAGGATGGAGGACAGTGCCAAACAGAAAGCAATATCTCACTCTGAATCAATAGAAAAGGTAAAATATTGGGACTCATACAAAATAAGACACTGACACGTGAGATCCCCCCAAAATAACAACAACAGCAACAACAACAACCTTTCCAAAGAGACTTTGACTCCAGTGATAGAGCTACTATCAAATTTTCACAAAAACGTATCAAAGAAATTAAAATAAAATGTTCTGTCTGAAATAGAAAATGAAAAAAATAAGGAACAAAATACAATCTCAGCCTCAAAGTCCACCTAGAACAAATCAAGAGATATCAGTATAGAACAAATTGGAAGTCACACATCTGAAATCTCTGAAATAATAGCAAGTGAAGTAAAGAAGCAAATGAAACAGAGCATAAAGAAAATCAGATCAGAAATAATCTTGCAGGTAAAAAAGAAATGATAAATATACTGTAACAAATACAAATCATTTCTAGAAAGACACCGATTAATAGAAGAAAAGAAATAAATGATGGTAACCTTGAATAAGCAATATAGAAAATAAATAGAATGCATGATGCAGATTAAAAAAGATACACAAGAAATTAAAAACTCCATTAAAAGTTGGGAAAACCATTTGAATGAAAGTGAAGACATGTTCACACCTTGAAGACAACATTACAGCTAGTGAAAAGGTAAGGAAAGATCTCTTAAAAATAGCTACAATCCTTCCCTGGCAACGCAAGGGCCTAAGTTCAATCTCAAGTTCCACCAAAAAAAGCTACAATCCTCAAAATAATAATTCAGCAGCTGCAGTACAATGCAAAGATAAACAACATAAGAATAATAGGCATCAATGAGAAAGAAAGAGGTAACAGAAATGACATAAAAATGTGGGTAGAAGTAATAGCAGAAAACTTCCAAAATTGGGGAAACAACCTGGCATTCAGATAACTGAGGCATATAGAGCTTCACATATTAAGCCAAGTCAACCACACCCTCAGAATGTAATAATCAAGATATGAGAAATTCAGTACAAGGACAGCGCACTAAAAGCCACTAGAGCAAAGAAACAGATCACATTTAAAGGAAAAAAAAACCATCAGAATAAAAGCACACTTATTTTCACAAAGCATCAAATCAGGAAGAACATGAGGCGTAATACTTCAAATACTGTAAGAAAGCAAATTCTAACCCAGACTGATATAACATGCGAAACTCTTTTTCATGTTGTATCATGAAAGACGTGAAATATTTTCATGAGAAAGAACAGTTAAATAAACTCATAATGACCAAACTCATAATGACCAAACTCATAATGACCAAACTATCCCTAAGCAAAGTACTAAAAGACAGTCTACAAAGGGACCAAAATGTCCACAGGTCCAAGAATGACAACAGAAAATACCCACCAGAAATGAAATACTATTAAATACAGTAGAAAAATGGGGAAGCAGCAGAAGGAAATAACGTGACAAACAGAAGTCAGTGTGTATCAATTATAATCACCAATGCAGAAGGAATCAGTTCACCAATTAAAATAAGTAGATCCCCAGAATGGACTAAGAAACAAAGTCTGAAAATACGCTGAACAACAGGAACACATTTAATGCACAATAAATTCACAGGCTGAAACTTAAAGGATGGAAACAATGCTATATGCTCTACGACACCAGAAGGAAAGCAGGTGGAGCTATTCTGTTCGCAGACGATCTCAACTTTAAACCAAGAATGATAAAAAGAAATAAAGTCACCATACCCTGGCTGGGGGAAAACTACAAGAGGAAGAGATGACAGTCATAAGCACGCACGCAGCAAATATGGCAGCACCCAACTATATAAGACAAATTTTAGAAAGCATGAAAAATTTAATGAGAAATATTACAGTTTAAATATGAGACCTTAACACCCCCTTATCTGAAAAAGATAGGTCAAGCAGGCAAAAAATTGGCAAGAAAAGAAGCAGAACTGAACCATATCTTTGAACAAATGGATATAATGGACTTATACAAAATGTTCCACCCAACTACCTCAGAATACCATTCTCCTCAGCTGCACATGGGATGTTTTCTAAAATGAACCACATATTAGTCCATAGGACATGCTTAAGTATATGCGAGAAAACAAAATTGACCCACTTATATTATCTGACAACAGTGCAATGAAACTAGAAATTAATAACAAAATAAACCACAAAGCCATAAAAATATGGAAATTAAATAACACCCTCCTCTGCAACCAACAGGTTACAGATGAAATTAAACAATATTGACAATCCATCAAAAATTCAAACATGGGCTGGGGAGATGGCTCAGTGGAATAAGTGCTTCCCTGGCAAGTACAAGGGCCTGAGTTCAATCCCCAGTTCCACAAAACAACCACAACAAAAAATTCAAACACTACTTAGCAGAATTTATGCCTGTGAACAGAAACATAAGGAAAACAGGACGAAAACAAACAAATACCCTAATGCTATTCCTCAAGCTTCTAGGAAAAAAAGAGCAAACCAAGCGTAAAGCCCAAAGATGGGAGGAAATCATAACAACTGGAGCAGAAACTAATGCAATTCAGAAAAACCAATACAAAGAACTAATGAATCCAAAAGTTGGTGCTTTGAAACATTAAATGAAATTGATAAATCCATAGATAACCTCATCAAAAAGAAGAAAGAAAAATATCAAAGCAACCAATGACAAATGAAAAGGGTAAAATTAATGCAGATCCTGGGGATATTTGAAGATCATCAAGAGGTATTTTGAAAATCTTAACTTTCATAGACGCAAAAGAAATGAAAAGATTCATAAATAAGTAAATACTGCCACAACTGAACCAACAATATATAAAAACTGCATATTACATAATGAAATCCAAAATGTAGTAAAAAAAAAAAAAAAAACTTACCAACAACGAAACACCTGGTCCTGATGGACTCAGAGTGGAATTCCTCAAGAAATTTATGGAAGATTTAATCTCAATACACCGGAAACTCTTCAACAAAATTGTAAAGGAAGCAGTGGTCTCAAAATCATTCCTGGAGGCAAGTATTATATTGATACTGAAATAGATCCAAACAAAAAGAGAATTAAGTGCCAATCTCCCTCATGAACAGAGATGCAAAAACTGTCAATAAAATGCTAGCAAATAGAATACATCAAATCACCAAGAAGATTATATACCATGACTAGCTAGGTTTCATCTCAGTGATGCAAGGAAGGTTCACTATATGTAAATTCATAAATGTAATACACTATATAAACAGAGCCAAAAAATCCCACACACATGATCATCTCAATAGACGGATAAAAGATTTCTTTATTTTTATTTTATTGAAGAACAAATAGCAATGAGACAGTTTCAAATCAAATTAGCAAGACAGATTCAATAATTAATACATTGCAAATTGTTTTCATAGCTATTTTGCACCATACAAGGTGCATTCTTGATATTCTACTTACAAACACCATTAGAGCAGATGTCTCTAATCAATGAATTATAAGAATGTAGCTGTATACTTGTTTTTTAAAACTGAATTATAGTACAGTTTCCATAATTAATTCTTTCTGCCTT
The DNA here is from genome assembly GCA_004027165.1 of Ctenomys sociabilis. NCBI lineage: Eukaryota > Metazoa > Chordata > Mammalia > Rodentia > Ctenomyidae > Ctenomys > Ctenomys sociabilis. The sequence goes on from PVKA01039170.1 coordinate 6,734, forward strand.
GTTATCTTCGTAGTGATTGTCCATAGTACAAGAAGATGACAGAATATCCTGTCCAAACACTATTAGTACAAATCTTGCTTCTTATAGAATTATACAGAAGTATTGCACATTTAACGTAACTGTACTGTTTATACAAAAACAGAATGGTTATTCCTTTGTATCCCCTTTTTTTGCTGATGGGCACTCCATTGTCATTCAATTATTATCAGTGCCTGAACTCAGCAAAACAATCAAACACAGTCCAGCAGTCCACAATAACAGTGGACTATGTGAAGAAGTTGATGGCTAGAGCTTTTTACAGCTCGGCTTATAATTATGGCTTTATTTTATAAACCTCATTTTTATACTTTTCTGCGGGATGGTTAAGACCAAGATAAAGTAAGACCTATATAACAAAAACTGTACTTTGTGTATCTCATGAGGTCAGTCAAGTTCCCTCAGGGTTTATCCTGTACCCCCATACCTCACTCTGTAGATCCTTTGTCAGTGTCATCCATGGGCATGAATCATGGCCATTGCTTGACCAATTTGCTCTCTGTGAGAGCCTGAGCAAATGTTTTCTCTCCATGTGACTCTCCCTAGGCATAGAATAGATCATCAATCTCCTTCTTCTATGATTCCGTAATCTCCTTGATCAGAAAATTTTGTGCAAAAGTGAGTTCCGTGATGTTACAGGACAGGTTCTCCTATGTCCTGAATCTTCGCTGACCTTGAAAGGCTATACCGTGTGAAGACATGTTTGTTCACAACTCTTTGCCTACCCCTATGTCTTCAAGGGTTCTTCCTACTTTGTCTTCCAGGAGATTGAGTGTTTCTGTCTTAATGTTTAGATCTTTAATCTATTTTGATTTTAGCTTAGTTCATGGTGATAGAGCTCGGTCAAGTTTTAGTTTTTCGCATGTAGAAAGCCAAAATGTTGGCTGATCATGCAGCCTGTCCATTTCTTCAATTTTCAATTTGTGAACTTAGGTTGTTAACCATCCAGAAGAGAAGCTGATTAGTACCCTACAACATATGCAGTTCAGTTTGCCCTAACTATCTAAATTATTTTTAGTTGTTGTTATACATTTCTATTTGTATTTCTTCTTTTGATTTCTCACACTAGGGAGACTATATGATATGTGCACGGGTTTATTTCACTTATGAGTATACATAAAGTGGCATCCACTTAAGTATAAATGCTTCAAACTTATCATTCTTTATAACTGAGTAATATTCCATTGTATAGAAATACCACATCTTTTTCAACCATTCCTCATGTGATGGACATCTTGGTTGTTTCCAAGATTTGGCTATCACAAATTGTGCTGCTATAAACACAGGTACACATATATCACTATGATATGATGTTTCTAATTCCTCCGGGAAATTTCCCAGTAGGGGGATAGTTAGCTTGAATGGAATTTCCAGTCCTACATTTGTGGGGAGACTTCACACTGATCTCCACAATGGTTGTACCAGTCTACATTCCCACCAACAATGGAGAAGTGATCCCTTTTCCCCACAGCCTCTCCAACATTTGTTGTTGTTTGATTTCTTTATGATAGCCATTCTTTCTGGAGTGAGATGGTATCTCAGTGTTGTTTTAACTTGCATTTCACAGATGGCTAGTGATGTGGAGCATTTTTTCATATATTTATTCACTTCCTTAATTTTGTCCTCTGAGAAGTGTGTATACATCTCAGATGCCCATTTCTGGATTGTGTCTTTAAATTTAAGGGCCCTAGTATATCTTAGCTCTTTATACATTCTATAGAGAAGACCTTTGTCAAAATGCTTGTTAGTTAGGTTTTTGTTTTAAATTTCTGTGTTGTCTTTTCACTTTGTTGACAATTTCCTTTGACGTGAAGAAACTCCTCAAGAAGAGTTGATCCCAGTGGTTAATTCTTTCATGTGTTTCCCATGTGAATACATGTTTGTTCATGAACTCTTTGCCTAGCCCTATGTCTTCAAGGGTTCCTCCTGCTTTCTCTTCAAGGAGATTGAGTGTTTCTCTCTTAATGGTTAGATCTTTAATCTATTTTGATTTTAGCTTAGTTCATGGTGATAGATATGGGTCAAGTCTAAGTTTTTGGCATGTAGAAAGCCAGTTTTTCCAGAACCATTTGTTAAAGAGGCTATCTTTCTTCCAGTAAGTGTTTGTCCACTTTGTTGAAGATCAGGTGGCTGAGTGTGTTCACAGAGGCCTCCGTGTCTTCTCATCTATTCCACTGATTCTCAGGTCTATTTCACTTCCAATACTGTGTTGATTTTATCACAGTGGCTTTGTAGTATAATTTCAAGTCATGAATTGTGATGCTTCCTACATTGTCTGTGTTGGCCAGAATTGCCTTTGCTATTCTAGATCTTTTCTGGTTCCGAATAAATTTTAGCAACAATTTCTCTATGTCTGGGAGGTATGTTGGTTGCAGTTTGATAGGGATTGTATTAAATCTGTACAACAATTTTGGGAGTATGGCCATCACCACAATGTTGGTTCTTCATATCCAGGAGCAGGGAATACCTTTTCATTTTTCTGAAATCCTCTGTAATCTCTTTTCTTAGTGTGTTGTAATTTTTCCTGAAAAATCTTTGAATTCCTTGGTTAAGTGAATCCAAGGTATTTCATTTTCTGTGGTGCTATTATAAGAGATATTGTTTCTATTGTTTTCCTCTCAGTGTGTTTGTTATCTGTGTAGAGGAATGGTATTGACTTTGGAGTACTGACTTTGTGTCCTGCTATGGTACTGAATTTCCATATCAATTTCTTGTAGTTTCTTGGTGGAATTTTTTGGGTCTTCCTATTAAAGTATCATGTCATCTGCAAATAGTGATAATTTAACTTCTTCTTTACCTATTCTTATTCCTTTTATCTCTCCCTCTTTTCTAATGGCTGGTATTAATGATTCCAAAACTATATTGAATAGGGGAGGATATAGAGGACATCCTTATCTTGTACCTGATCTAAGAATAAAAGATTTCAAATTTTCCCCATTTAAAATTATATTAGCCATTGGGTTGTCATAGATGGCTTTTATCAAATTGAAGTAGACGCTATCTATTCCTATTTTCTGTAGGATTTTGAACATAAATGAGTGTTGGACTCTGTCAAAAGCTTTTTCTGCATCAGTTGAGATGATCAAGTGGTTTTTCTATTTCAGTCTATTAATATAGTGTATTACGTTTATAGATTCTCAAATACTGAACAATCCTTGCATCCCTGGGATGAATTCTACCTGGTCATGGTGTACGATCCTCTTGATGATTTGATGTATTCTGCTTGCTAGGATTTTTTTTTGAGGATTTTTGCATTTACGTTCAGTTCTCCTTTTTGTTTGTGTCTTTCCCTGGTTTTGGAATCAGTACAATACTTGCCTCTAGAAATGTTTTTGGGATGACTGCTTCCTTTTCAATTTCATAGAAAAGTTTGAGGAGTGTAGGGATTATACCTTCTAAATTTCTTGTAGAATTCAGCTGTGAATCCATCAGGATCTGAACTTTTCTTTGTTGGAAGGCTCTTTATTAAATTTCATATTTTGTTGGCTGTGATTGCCTTGTTGAGAACTGTTATGTCTTCTTGATTCAGTTTTGGTAATTTGTACCTTTTGAGGAATATGTCCATCTCTTCTGTGTTTTCTATTGTGTGAGCATAAAGATTCTCGAAGTAGCGATAGATAATCTTTTGAGTTTCCACTGGGACTGTGGTGATTTCACCCTTTTCATTCCTTATTGCTTGTATTTTATTTTTTTCTTTCCTCTTTTTGATGAGGTTAGCTAGGGGCCTATCAACTTTATTTAATCTTTCAAAGAACCAACTCTTTGATTTGTGGATTCTTTCAACTGTTTTCTTCATCTCAATTGAATTGATATCTCCTCTAGCCTTTATGATTTTTTCCCATCTTTGGGCTCTGTGTTTGGTTTTCTCTTCCTATTCTAGATGTCGAATGTGTAACATTAGCGTGTTTATTTGTTCCCTTTCTGTTTTCCTAATGTGTGAGTTCATAGCTATGATTTTCCCTCTGATAACTGCTTTCTTCGTATCCCATAAGTTCCTCTAAGTTATCATTGAATTTTTACTGAATTGTAGATATTGTTGTATTTCTTGTTTAATTTCTTCTGTGACCCATTGATTGCTGAATAGGGTGTTGTTTAATTGCCATGAATTTAGCCGGTTTTTCTGGTTACTTTTGTGATTTAGTTCCAGTTTCATTGCACTGTGGTTGGATAATAAGCATGGGATAATTTTTGTTTTCTTGCAGACACTTAAGCATGACCCATGCACTAGTATGACCTGTGTGTAGCTGAAAAAAATGTATATTCATCTGTGGTTCAGTGGAATACTCTGTATATGTCCATCAGGTCCATGTATTTGAAGCTCTGCTTCAGTTCTGCTATTTCTTTGCTAATATTTTGTCTGGTTAGCCTATCTTTTTGAGATAAGGGGATGTTAAGGTCTCCAGTTAATATTGATGTCTTGGATATTAGATTTTTCATGTCCGTTAAGATTTGTCTTACATAGTTGGGTGCTCCTGCGTTTGGAGCATAAATATTTATGAGTGTTACCTCTTCCTCTTGAATTTTTCTCCTAACCAATATATAGTGGCCTTCTTTGTGTCATTTGATCATTCTTTGTTTGACAGTGAGACTGTCTGAGAGCAGAATTGGTACTCCTGCTTTTTTTCTGAGGTGCTGGAGTATGTAGTACTGTTTACCATCCTTTGACTTTGAGCCTATGAATGTCTTTTTGAGTTAAGTATGTTTCTTGTACACAAAATATTTTTGAATTTTGTTTCCTAATCCACTATGACAGTCTATTTCTCTAAATTGGTGAATTGAGTCCATTTACATTGATGATTATAATTGACTTATAATTGTCATGATATTTACCTACTGTTGTTTACTCTTATGTTGTATTTAATTGTTTGCTCCGTTTGGTGGGTTCCTTTCATTCTCATTCATGAAGTTCGGTTCATTGTGGTCTCTCTCTAAGACATCTTTCAGTAGCCTGTGTAGGGATTGCTTTGTCATCATGAAATTCCTTAGTTGTTCTTTGTCATGGAAGCATTACACTTCTCCATCAAACTTGAAAGAGAATTTTCCATGATATAGTAGTCTGGGCTGGAATTTGTTTTCATACAGGACTTGAAGTACTCTGCTCCATGGTTTCCTTGCCTTCATAGTTTGTGTAGAGAAGTCGGCTCTAATTCTGATTGGTTTTCCTTTGAATGTGATCTGCTTCTTTTCTCTATCAGGTTTCAGTATATTATTCTTGTGTTTGATTTCTGGGATCTCAACTATTACATGTCTTGGTGTGTTCTTATTTGTGTTAAAGTTATTTGGCGTTCTGTATGCTTCAGTTACCTGAATGTTGAATTCTTTCCTCATATTTGGGGAGTTTTCTGCTATTACTTCTGCCCATATTCTTCCTATATCATTTGTATTGATTCCTTCATTTTCATTGCTGCCAATTAATCTCACATTGTTCATCTTGGTATCATCTTGCAGGTGATGGATTATTTTTTCCTGCATCCATGTTGTTTTTAAGAGATCCTTTCTCACCTTTTCACTAGCTGTGCCAGCATCTTCCAAATATGAAACTCTGTCTTCATTTTCACTCAAACGGTTTTGTAGACTCTTGATTGAGATTTTAAGTTCTTCTATATCTCTTTGACTCTGCTCCATGCGATCTATTTCTTTCCTGTATTGCTCATTCCTGGAGCCTGTCATATTTCTGATGTCTTCTATTTTTTTTTTTTAATCAATGTCTTCTTTAGAGGTAGCTATTCATTCTTTTACTGCAGTTTTCTCCAAATTGGATTTCCTCTATATATTTCCAGAATTGATCCTTTACTTCAGATGCTATGATTTCAAAGAATTCTTTTTTGATTTCAAAATTATTTCTGCTTTGAGTTTCTGTTTACGTTTCTGCTGTTGTTTCTTTGCTTGGGATGCTGTTAATTCTTACGTTTTGGCTGGAATAGTGTTCTCTGCACTTATTCTGGTTGGGCATCGGGTTTCCTCCATATGTTTCTGGATTTGATTCATTACTTCAGGTGATTTGTATTCAAATATTTCTTTTTTATTTCAGGTGTTAATTCTGGTCTGAGTTCCTCTATACCTTTCTGCTGTTGTTTCTTTGCTTCTGCCTCTGTTATTTCATTCATTTCAGCTGAGCTAGTGTCCTTTGCAGTTATTGGTTGACTACAGTCCTGAGATTGCCTTTTGCTCCTTGTCTTTGTCATTTTGTAAAGCACTGACCTCTGACCTTTGGTGCATTTACGATCTTAGCACGTTATGTGATTCAGGTGTCAGTCTACTTTGTTTGGGATTATCCAGTTATGCCTGGTGTGGATCTAGCTGTTGTGTTCCATTCCTTTTTCCTGTAGCTCTTCTGGTACAACTGTGAGCCTGTGTCTCTCCTCTTTTTTGTCCCTGGTCCAGGGAGCACTGGGAGCCAGAAGCTCTCTCACATACTCACTGAAATGGGCTCACATGGATCCGGTGGGAGTAGATTCAGAAAAATTCCCACTTGCTGTGCAGGCTTGAGGGCAGTGGCTCTGGGGAGTTGTCAGGCAAGTCATTCTGGAGTGTCTCAGGCTGACCACTTGCTCCCTGGAAGATCTTGGGAGCAGGGGCTCTGGATGGTGCAGAACGTGAGGGGGCAAGCCAAAGGTACTCCCACAAACTCATCGAACTGGGCTCGCATGGGGGTGCCTGGAGATTCGGAAAAATTCCCACTCTCTCGGCAGGCTTGTGGGCAGGAGCTCTGGAGTTGCCAGGTAAGTCAGTCTGGGAGAGAAAAGGTTTCTGATGAAGTCCAACACTCATTCATGATGAAAGTCCTACTGGAAATTAAAATAGATAGCCTACACTTCAACCTGATAAGAGCCATCTGTGATAAATGAACAGGTAAAATGATTCTGGATGCAAAAACTGAATAATTTCATTCAGTTTTTTGAAAACAGCTGTTAATGCTTAGGATTTTAGCTTTGACTGACGTAGCATTTGTTGATATCTGCTACATGCACAAAGACATCAAAGACAGCAATGTGCACTAAAAAACCCATGGCTGGATGCCTCTTGTCTTGGTCTTCTACACGTATGCCATTTCTAATGTCTTATACATTATTATACTCTCTTCAAAATAAGTTTTTAAAGAAAAACACAAGGAATATAATTAATATTTCTTGCAAGTAAGCATTAATATTCAAAAATTTTTCCAATGTTCATAACTATATCTGTTAGTCTGAGCAACAAATTTGATGATAAAGATAGATAATTACCAATCATTATTAATTACCCATTCCTTCTGAAAATCTGTAATATTTATATGTCATACGATACCCTGTTTCTCTCTTTTTCTATTGTGTTTGCTTCTGTTCCTTGTTTTTTTTGGGGGGACCGGTGATTGAACTCAGGCCCTTGTGCTTGCCAGGAAAGCGCTTATTCTATTGAGCCATCTCTCCAGCCTTGCTTCTATTGTTGCTCTTCAAAATAAAATGGAATTAAAAACAATAAGTTGTTAAGTGAGGAATTTGTTTCTTAATTAACTGCATTATAATTATTTCAATACAGACATGTGGGAAGCACAATTAAAATAATCAGGATCTAATGCATATTTGAAAACTAGACAGTGAAGCCTCATAAGGTGCTCTCACACTGGAAATTTTCCGAAAGGACGGAGGCGGGGCTGCGCGCTCTTTGATAGTGAGGCTTCAGTGTTGTCTCTTTCTGGCCTTACCTACAGCTGGGCTCATTGCTATTTTACTTAATAGTGACGAGCCTCTACTTCTTTTTGCTGTGCTTATATTACATGCACAAAATATTCAAATACGGTAATTATGCTATAAAGTCTTGTAAATTGTTAAAGAGCTTATTTTCAAATATACCTGTGGCTTGCATCATTACAGGAAGTGTACTATTAGCATTTTGAAACCTTATTTTTAGATTATTTTCCTGTACAGTTTTCTTGTAAAACAGTCTCCTACTATTTAGCATAACAAGAATAACAAACTTTTTGTAATCTTTCAGTGCTATTTAGCTCAAAATAAGTAATGCAAGATTCTGGAAACGCTACCCCATTTCACCTCAATGGTAGGGTATCGGTATCACAATCAAGGCTATGCTTTCATACTCTGTATGACAAAAATGAAAAAAAGCAATGGAAACAAAAAATGTTGACATGCACTATCTCTCCCAGTGAGAACTGAGGAATAACTTCAGAATTTGTGCTTTCAGAGGTACAATCACATGGATAGGGCACATCGAAAAGCAATGCTCATTAGAGAAGTTCATGACCAGCCAGGTGCATGAGTGCACCTTTGGCATCAAGCCAGCAATGAGGTCAGGAAATAAAGAATACCAAATGTACAGAAGTATCTGTGCTGCTATTGTTCCAATTTCCAAATCTAGGGAAACCTCAGATTGTATCACTTGTAAAGGTTTTGTCATCAATGTACAATACACTTTGAAAATATTCAGAAGATAAAAATTTTGAGCTCTGACATGTTGCCTGCAAATTTAGTCCTGTGTTTGATGATGAGGGAAATGGAGAAGACAAAATACAACAAAACGCAAACTCAGTTCATGTCAAGATTTCTCATAAGGATTACAGTCAACCAGCAAGTGTCTAAATTTATACTAGTCAATATTTTAAATAAGAGGGAAATGCAAAACAAAACTATACTGAGATTACAGCTCACCCCAAGGAGAATGGCTCTGGTCAAGAATACATTAACTAACTAACTAACTAACTAATTAACTAACTAACTAACTAAATGTTCTAAAGATAGAAGCACCTTTGATCTAATTTTAGATATAGAGAGTATTAAATTAAATACAGAGTTTCCTTAAAAATTTAGAGTTGGCATGATCCAGCCACAACACTCTTCAGTGCATGCACAGAATTAAAATTGGAACGCTGTGCAAGCGCTGTATGCATAGGTTTGCAGTATCCAGTTCACCAGAACTAAGCTACGAAAACAGCTGAGCTCTGGTGAACCTTTTAGAACGTTGAACCATACAAATAGATCTCACAAAGAAAAAAGAATATATGTATTCTTAATATATATTCAAGAGAGTTAGGGTAGATATACAGCTAATATCTCTTAGTTCACTGAGAATAAAAGTTTGTACTAATATTGTTTAGGCAAGATATCATGTTTGCATCTTGTCCTCTGAATAAGTACTACAAAGACAACAATATGCAATGTATTTGTTATTGCTAATGTCCTCCTAACCTGTTTTGAAACTATTTCATCACTATTTTATTTTTTATCATTAAAATAAATAAAAATATAATAATAAACATAAGTAAAAATAAATAAATAATAAACCCTAATAGCTCTCACACCACAGTTTGCCACCAATGGGGCTTTTGTGCTCATAAACCGATGACTGAATGATAGAAACATGATATGTAGACATGATAGAGGAGTAATTATTTGATCACAAAGAAGAATAAAATTTTGTCGTTTTCAAGGAATGAATCACGTTAAAGCATACAGCAAGACTCAGAAAAATATATCACTGTTTTCTTATACATGGAGTGAGGGCGTGGGAGCATGATAACAACACTGTGAGGGCAGGGAAAGGGTAAGGGGATCAGAGCAGGCCAGCGGGAAGAACTGCACAGAGATTCTGAAGTGTGGACTGCATGTGTGAATGTGCTCCCATGAAATGCTGTTTTGTGTATCGGCGGTGTGAAAATAAAAACAAAGAAAAAGGAAAAAAAATGTTCTGTTGTAAAGCATTAAGCCCGAGTATAACATGAATGGTGGGTTGTCTGTACAAGATGTTTGAAGAATATGAGAATAGAGCCATTTTTTATAACAAAGCAAAACTGAGTTGGCACCCACACCCTCAAGACAAACTGTAACAGTAATATGAAAGAGGTGTTTTTAATGCCTTTTGCTTCATAAAGTTTGAATGCAATACAGCTTCAGAGTGTGTTGGCTGTGCTATTTTCCTCTCATTTTCCATCAATGAAGAAATAGAGCTCTCACACTATAATGAGAGAGGGGCATCTTGGAACGCATTGCCCAGAGAACTGACCATGCTACTGTCCCACAGGAACTGCGACAGGGCAATGATGTTGCCGCAGGATTAGTTAAGAGGGCTAGGGGTCCTTGGGAACCATTCCTCAGTGCAACACTAGCAATGATATCATCTAGGTTCAAAAAGATTTCTATACATGGAAAAGGGTTCCTATGAGACCGAACTGCATAGTGAGATCCTATACCAAATACATAAACGAAAAACGAGTTGAGCAAGGAGAACTACAAGCTACTGAATTTTCTTTCAAAAATGCTGAATCCGGGAAGAAGGTATAGATGTTCCTTCACCACAAGGGGAAATGTTAATTCTTATTTTGCATTTATACGTCTATGTGTTAATAGATAACTTACCCAGGTTTGGTACCTAGATTTTCTTATTCAAAATAGAACAAAATCTTACTTATCCAAAAGAGCTCTTTTGAAAATAGCTTTGGCAGAAGTGTGTTTGGCAATAACAGTAATCAAGTGAGGTGTCATGTAAAAAGATCAAATTTGATAGTGTAGAATTGTTTTATCGAAAGTAGGGATTCCAGGGTTTTGAGTCATATTTTCCGAGTGGCCCTGAAGGAAACTATGTCTGACTGTGACAAAGAACCCAGACAACCACATGCCTGCTTCAGCTCTGTGACTGTCCTCTTGGTAGGTTGGCTGTGTTGTTGCAGAATGCAGAATCCCCAGTGATGAGCACCATTGTCATGTGCCTGCGCGTAATGAGTGCCTGAGAGGAGAGGGAAGTGGCTTATTCTGTGGCTCAGAGATTGCTCCTTCTCTTGCATCATATCCCAGTATTAGAATAATTAGACCTAATTAAGCCTGAGCTAATTCCTGAGCCAAACAAGTTAACTCTGGATGGTGAAGGAAAATCTTTCATTGGAGACTGAGAGGCTCTGAAGATTTTCTCCTGCTGGACAGGACACAGTCATCCCAGGACCTGTCTTGCTGTCACTTCCCAATAGCCCAGAGATCTGCTCTCCTGAAGGTTCAAATAAGATCCGAGGAGATTTACATTGCCAGAAGGACGAGCTCAGAGCTCATCCTCACTACAGCTGCCAAGGAGAGTGAAACTCTAGATTCTTTCCTTTACTCAGGGGTGCCAGTGCCAGGAAATTTTCTCTCCAAAGAAGAATCACTGGGCAGATCAGCCATCACCAGGCAGTCGCTCAGGGCTTTTCAGGGTGATTCTTCAGAGGGGTGAATATTAGAGGCAGCTAAGATAGACAGAAATATTATAGAGTCAAACAGAACTGGGACCACCAAGGAACCTGTAAAGAAGATGAGATACCTTGCAACTGTAGGGGAGACAGTACCTGTACTCCGGCCAGACCTCAGGACAAAAGAGAAAATAAATTCACCAAGATACTTTGGAAATATGCATCTGTCTGACCAACCAGGCTTCTAGGCAGATGGGCTTGGCAGCCCAGACACTTCCTGTGTGCTCTGATGTCCAAAGGCAGTGGTCACAGTATGAGAAGAGTAGGGTCGAGTTTAAGACCTACTCTCACCAGAAATGGTGAGGCTCTGTCTCTGTGTAGAGTTGGATGTCTTCAAGAGCTTGGGCTTTGGGGAAGAATCTCTACTTACTCCTGCAGGGAATCAGAAAGGTACAGGACTCTTGGGTTTCTACTTTAGTTTCCTTTAATTTCACTGCAGTTTTCCATGAAATTTGCCTCTGTGCATGTCATTTCCTGTTTTAAAAGCTGAACGTTTCATTTCTGATGGTCTTTCACATTTCAAAATGGGCCCTATTTATATTTGTGCATGTTACACATTTCTTAATTGCATTTCTGTGTAATTTTAGATTTGTCCTTCTACATCACCAATAAATTTTCCACATGCAAAAGCACAATATTATGTAATGATTTTAATTAGTTGGTTTGTTTATTTACAGCTTTTGGGTGCCGCATACTGGTATGTAGCTCAGGCTGGCCTTAACTTCCCATGTTAATCCTGCTTCAGGTTCCTGCATGCTGGAGTTATACTCATGTGCACCATGCCCACTGTTGAACTGTATTTCTAAATTAGAGGAGAAAAATATAGTTCCTCCTTAAAGAATGCCGTAAAAGAAATAACTCACTTAATTGTATCTAATGCTTTGAAAGGAGCAATAGTGTCATATTTTGTTTAGGAAAATGGCCCAAGATAGATTCCTCTTCTGCTTGCACTTTATGGAGTCAGATCCAGGTGCCTTTTATAGTCTATCTAAATGCAAAGGCAGAATTTAAAGTAGTTCACTGAAGTGTTTTCTGAAATAGTCAGGAAAATGAGTGCCTCTTCCCTTTTCTGACATTGTCATTTCATGAGAAAGAAGGAATCTTCAATGGTTGTCACAGAACGGGTCCTAAATGTCACTAAGAGGTCAGGGGTTGGGGAGAATAACAGGAGGCTGACAAAAGGAGCCTGGTTCTGACGCACAGAGAGAAAATCTAATAGGATGGAGTTCAAAGGCCCAATAGGATGCAGCAACGGGTGGGGCGCAGTGGTTGCTAACAAATGACATAGTCTCACTGAACACTTGATTACCGTTCCCGACTCATAGCCTTAGCCTGCTTTTCCGTTGCTGCAGCACTGCATGCGGTGGCGTCTCTTATTCCTGCAGAAACATGAGAGGCAATGATTCCCTCTGCCAGGGGAGGGCTGGAGGGCACAGCTGATCTTCCTCCAGGCCTGGAGGCAACGGGTGTCAAGCCCTGAGAAATCCTGGTTTGTGCGTTCTTGTCATCAGAGTTCTAAGGGCAGGCGAATCTAAAGCAGTCCTTCCATGTTGTGTAGCTAGTAAAAGAGTAAATAAACAAATAAAATGAGGAAACATACAGAGAGCCAGCCCATGTACTGTGCCCCTTACCTTTACAAATTGTACGGATTGCATTAAATAATAGGCTTCATGTTACTCTGGGCAATATGTCCATA
>PVKA01039171.1:0-19687 GCA_004027165.1 Ctenomys sociabilis
AAGAAGTACAACAAGGGCTTCAAGAAGATGCAAGCAAACAATGCCATGAATGCATGTGCCTAGGCTATCAAGGCCCTCGTCAAGCCCAAGGAGAGCAAGCCCAAGATCATCCCAAGGGGAGTAAGCTGCAGGCTCACTCGACTCGCCTGTATCGCCCACCCCAAGCTTAGAAGCGCATCTGTGCTCGCACCCCCAAGGCTCACAGGCCTGCTCCAGCCCAGCCTCCCAAAGGTGTTCAGGCCCCTGTGAAGGCTCCACAGTGAAAGCCTCTTATCTGCTGATGTAAAAACAGAAGGACTGGTGTGGTGACCCTGTGGTTCCACCTGTGGGGGGCTGGTGTCCTCCTGTGCTCTTCGTACAAATAAACTGGAGGCAGGAAAAAAAAAAAAAAGGTTCATTCATAAAAATAACACTGATATGGACCAGGCTAAAGGAAAACAGATTTGTAGGTGCAGTTGTAGGGAGAAGGGCTGAGAACAGCTTCTTAGAAGCACAGGCACACAGGAAACCTGGTTTTGTAGATCCAGCTCCAGTCGATTAGTGTTAAGAGCTCTGTCCCAGAGTCAGGAGCGTAGAGGTCAACTGGACCCTTGCCCGCACTGTGGCTCAGTGGCAGTTTCTTTCCTCTACAAAGGGGTGGGCGCCGACTCCTCCTATGATCGGCAGTGGCGCGGCAGGGAGGCTGGCCTGTGGGATCACATAAGATAAACCATGTGGTGAAGGCTGTCTGAGGACCCACGCGAACTTTGAACATCTACTGACCACTCGTGTGTGTGAAAAACCTGATGTGAGGAACATTTTTTTTTTTTTTTTGTATTTTTTTAGGGAAGGCTCTACAGGGTGTTCAGGGTCTCAGTACTACATTGGACTTGTAGTGACCCACATGTTTACAGCCTCCCAAGAGCTGGGGTGACAGGCACGCATCATCATACCCAGTCTCAATTATTGTCTGCATCGCACCCCAAGGCCGGGGCCCTGCAAGGCAGGCCCCTGCGCCTGCTTGTGGGTGCTTTAAACCTGTGAGCTATTTGGCTGGCCCTCGACGTGAGGACCCTTGAGGGTAGATCTACCCTACCCCTTTTTTACATTTAAGCACAAGGCAATTTTAGGGAGTATCACAAAATTTTCCAATAATTCGACCACCATAAATCAAGCTGAAGCTGGATTTCCTATTGCTCAGGGCTTTCACAATAACTGTTCACCATTTCAGAAAATACAATCGCAAATAAAAACACCACTTACGAAACTGGGCACCTTCAGCCGTTCGTGTGAGCCATCAGATTCACAGGGCATTGACAAAATAGGTACAAATCTCCAACTCCTTTCAAACTACTTCACATTCATATTTTTAAAGAACCTGTAAGCTCATAAGAAACTGTAGTAATAGTAGGGTGCTCCGCACCCAGCTTCCCCGTGGAAATGTCTCACACAACTGTAGTTCATTATTAACTTAAGAAAATGATAATGATCTGAAGTCTTTATTCAGTTGTCACCAGTCCCATTCTCCTTTACATCTTCTTTTTTTCTTTAAATGTATTTAGGACAGGGACTACTGGGCCTACTGGGTCTCGCTACATAGAACTGACTCATGGTTCTCCTGTTTTCAGCCTCCCAAAACACTGGGCTTACCGGGATCGAGCCCCGGCATCAGCGCTCTGCCTAAGCAGGCACTTTAGTCCACTGAGCTATCTGGCTGCCCCTTCTCTTACATCTTCTAATATCCCTGCCTTTGATCATCTATAAATTAAAATATATATTGTTTTGTTATTGATTACGTGTATTTTTTTCTCCCTTATATTATACTTTTTTTTTTTTTTTTTTTTTTTTTTTTTTTTTTTTTTTTTTTTTTTTTTTTTTTGGCTTTTTGAGACAGGGTCTTGCTATGCAGTTCAGGCTGGCCTTTAAGCTCACTTTGTAGCTCAGGCTGGTTTCGAACTCACAACAATCCTCCTGCCTCAGCCTCCCAAGTGTTGGGATTACAGAGATGCGCCACCACGCCCAGCTCCTTATATTATACTTAATCATTATTCTTAAGATAAATTATTTTATTCTATGATTTTTTATATTAATTAGAAGCTGTAACATTATTTTTAGATTATGTGAATTTGTCTAGCTTCCATTATTACAGAGTTTATTTTAGAGTAGAACAGGAAGCTCTGAACTATTTGTTCAGAGGGCAACAACGTGTAATCACTTGCATAGAGTTGTAAGTGCTTCACAGATCATAATAACTTCCTTAGTCTAGGTACTTGCTTACCTAGCTGTAATTTCCTATGAATTGGTTATTATAATCCCTATTTCATGAATGAGAACACTAAGGCTCAGGCGATGTGTGGTTTGTTGCAGGACCTTCCACAAGTGTTAAATGAGAGAGTCAAGCACCTCCTGAGTCTGCAAAGCCAAGCATGCGCCCAGATGTCTCCAAAGCACTTTCCTTACCTGTCCCAATAATACTGCCGCTATTATAATAGTAGTCATGTCCACTAATTTAATCCTGCTTATGTGTCCCATAGAAGGCCCTGTGTGTTGCACAGCACTCTCAACAGTCCCATAAGAAAATAATTTCTCATCCTCATTCTAAAATGAAGATGCTGAGACTATAGAGGCTACGTAACTTGCCCGTATTTGCACAGAAAGAAGGGACAGAGTCAGGGTTCCAACCAGGTGGTCCTGCTCCAGAGCCCAGGTCTCCACCCAGGCTCCATGCTGCCTCTTCAGTTTTGAGCTCTGAGTTCTGGGTTCAAGTTGTGTTTGTACTGTAATTTTATTAGGTCTGCCTTTAGCTCAGTCTACGGGACTTCTGTCCTGGGTGTCCGCTGTCACTCTTCTCTAGCCGGGGGGATGGGGGTGAGGGTCCCGGAGGGCAGCCCCAGGCCTCACTCTGTAATCTCGTAATTCCCTCTGCACTCCACCACAAGCAGCTTCCAGTGTCTGTGTGGGTCTCTCAGAGTCCACTCTTGGGAGGGAGGGCCGCAGTGACCCCAGATCTGATACAGGGCCTTGAGGCATTTGGGAATGGCGGGGGCAAGTTTGGGGTAGGGACTGGGGTACTAGTGGGAAGAGGAGTGGAAACTGTAGTCAGGCCCTGTAGGCTCTTACCCTCAGCCTGTGGGCTGGGCTGCGACCTTGTCTTCCTGTTGTGTCGCGTAAGCACACTTTGAGCCAATGAGCACTTGGATTTCAATTCCTCTTGGCTGGCGCCAAGCCGAGCACCACGCCCAGGAGGCGCGCTCTATGCCAGCCCCAGATCTTGCTGCTTGAGTCCTGAGCCTCACTCCCGTCCCTTCTTGGGGTAGAGTGGAGGAGACCTCTTCGCCAGCACCCTGCTTGTCCCCAGAGCCCTGCCCACAGCAGATGGGTCCTGGAAGGCCACCTCGCAGGCCATCCCCTCACCGGCCCAGGGCCTGCCACTGCCCTTCAGGCAAGAAGTGAGGGGAGGGCACGGCCAGAGTGGAGGCGCGAACAATGCGCACTGCCAAGTGGCACAAGAGGGACCCGCAGGAAGATTATCTCCCAGTTCGAACTCGTTAATGAAAGAAATAAATTAACCAAGCTCATTTTTCAGGGAATTCTTGTGTAAACTGGAAATTTTCCAGTCCGTGAGCCCTGTGCCGGGCCCTTCCATAAATCACAGCAAGCAGACTGTCGTCTCCGCAGAGGGCGCAAGCGGAGGGGGCGCGCACCAGAGACAGCCACAGCCACCAGTCGGGATGGCGCTCCTGGCACCGTCTCCCACCGAGAGCCGCAGGGGAAGGCAGGAGCAACCGCAGCCAGCCAGTGAGCGCCTCCAGCGAAGAGGGCCATGCTGTCTGCGACCCCAGCCCCCGGCTCCCACCCTGGGAACAGCCCCCAGCACGGGTCATTTTTTAATTGAATACAATATTAATTACTGCGTGCACCATTAACAGTTTGTGGGATTTGACTAATTAATGTAATAGTTTTTGAGTCACGCTCATTAAATATGAAAATTACGCTGGTGAAAGGTATTGGTTTCATTATCAATCTTGTATGGACAGGATGGGGGCGGGGACCAGCTGAGAGATAGACCTTTGCCTGCTTGTGGTGGGCTCCACACTCCAAGGGGAACCCTCTGGGGAAAGGACCTGAGCCTCAAGACAGCCGAGAGGAACTGCCCTCCGGCGGGACCCTGAGGCCATAAGTAGTCCTGAAAACCCGATCTGAGTGTGCTTGCATTGGGCCTTGCACAGGTAGGAGCCCTATATCAGACAATTGATTGATGGGTGGATTGATTCAAGTATGGTGTGGCAGACCCCATTGGTGGGCCACCTAACACACTGCTACCTCCTGCACTCTTGTTCCTAGCAGCTGCCACCTTGCAAGTCAGGAACAGGATATACCTCTATTCCCACCCATCTGGCTTTCACAGGGTCTGCTGGAGTGCAAGCCCTCATCCCAGGTAGCTTACAGGCCTCAGAAATTTGTTTCTCACAATCAAAGTCTGGAAAGGCCAAGATCAAGGTGGTGGCAGTCAGTGTCCAGTGATAGCCTGTTGCCTAGAAAGCCATCTTTTCACCAGAACCCCCTGGAGTAGAATTGAGACAAGATCTCCTGGAGTCCTCTTTTGTAGAGCTGCTAATCCCATCTGTGAAGGCTCTACTCTCCTAACCAAATCACCTCCCAAGGCTCCATCTCCAAATATTATCACTTTTGGGATGAGAATTTCAATATATGGCCTTAGGAGGCCATAAACATTCAACTCTTACACCAGCCTCCCTAGAGGCTGGGATGGTCACCTGACACCACTGTGGCCAATAAGATACTGTATTTGGGGAGTAGGGTCAAAGGGACAGATGTTGCTGGTGACACTATTCTTTTCCTTCTGTCAGGAGCTGTAGCAACTAGTTTTGAACATTTGAGAAAAGCCAAGAAACACAGAAATGTTGCACCTGATGCAGCTAAAGACTTAAAAATACTCACCATTCAGGATAGCAATATCCAGTGCCAGCTGAGTGGCCCCAAATCATTGTTGTATGGCCTCTCAGACTGAGCTTAAAGCCATGGACAGAGCCTTCTGGTGACTGAGGACCAGGTTCCTTCTGACCAGGCAGTCCTGTGACAGCAGGTTATGAAATCATTAGAGGCTTCCTCCTAGGGAGGACAGCTGAGTTAGTTGTTCAGGGCAAGCCTCAGTGGGCTGCTTGGGAAGGCACAGTGGCCATGGTTGGATGAACAGGGATCTGAGTTGGGCTCAGAGCAATGGGTTGGATTTCCAAGGCAGACAGGGAGTGGATGAGGGGAAGAGCCTTTCTAAGTGGTAAGGAAGGAGCAGTGGGTGAGGCTGGAAGGGGGGAAGAATCCACCGCATGAAATCAAAATAACCCCAGCAGGGCAGAGAAAGAGAATTCGGGGTCTCTCCTTTCTGTGGTACCACATTCTGGTCCCTGTGAGTCTCCTACACTGTTGCAGTGGACTTATAGAAATTCCAAGCTCAGCGGCTGCCAAGTCCTCAAGCACCCAGTGCTTGTCTTCAATCTTTGTGTCCTTCCTGCTCAGCACAGGCATTAGAGTGTATGCAGATGGCACTGGGTGAGTTGTAAGGGAATAAATAGACATAAAGGAGAGCAGGAAATGGCAACAATAACAATGACGGGAGCGGGAGCCTGAGCACCCCAGGCACTGTGTAGTCTTGATTTTCCCCTGTGACTCTAGGCTCCACATCTCCATGTTCCCAACTTGGAAATCTCAAGCGAGCTAAGTGACCCCTCTGGACACATGTCTTCAGCCCCAGAGCGGTGAGAGTAACAAAATCTTCAACACACAGACTGTGGTGAGCCATGATACCACCACTGATGGGAGATATTTGTTGAGCGTGAGCTGCGAGTCAGGCAACTATGCTCAATACTTAATGCTCATCACCTAATAATTATTCCTTATGATAAGTTTTGGAGATCGATATTTTATTATCTGCTTCTTACAAATGAGTGATGGTGAAACTTTTAGATACTAAGTGTCTAAATTGCAACCCCAAACCCACTTACCTCAAGCTACCAACACTACAATAAAGCCTGAATGTTGAGGTTGGTTTATTTCTTGTCTTTTTGAGACAGAGTTTCACTATGAAGTTCAGGCTGGCCTTGAACTTACTCTGTAGCCCAGGCTGGCCTCAATCTTCCTGCCTCTGCTTCTTGAGTGTTAGGATTACACTGCATGCCAGGCCAATATGGAAGTTTTAGCTTAGAAAATACAACTTCACCCCATGTTCGGCTGCTGGAGTAATGTGATAGATTAACTATGGTCAACTGGCAACACCCAGCTGAACTGTGAGTGCAGAAGGCCCACCCGAGGACTGTCGCCAGCAGCATGACAGGGGAACTGGAGGAGAAGACAGTGTGCTGTTGATGGTCCTGGAGAAGCTTGTCGTGATGAGTTTCCTGGTGTGAACTCAGGTGTCCTCATCGTTAGAGGAACTCGGGTCTTCGCTGTCACTGGGGCTGGCTGTGGGTTCTTCCAGGGAAGCTCTGGTCTTTACCTTGAACTTCACTTTCCGGCTCCAGCGTAGATCCTTCATCCTGCTGGTGCAGGCTGTCTAACTTCCATCACTGACCTGTGGGCCTTCCCAGTGGACATCCTCGACACAGACTTGCATGCGACATTGTCATGGGCTCTAGGCCACGCACTTATGGAAGACATGCTGTGGGATCCAGGCTCTGAGCAGGATTTGTGGGACAGATCTTCTGCACTTTTCTGCATTTGACTTCTTAAAAAATTTTTTTTGGTATTTAGTACAGGATCTAATGGGTCTACAGGGTCTTTCCACGTAGATTGGCCTCATAGTGATTCTCCTGTTTTCAGCCTCCTAAGTGCTGGGATTACAGGCTCACGCCCCCATACCCAGTGTCAGTCACCATCTCAGTGTGCCCCCACTGGGGGGGGGCAGGGCCAGCACCACATTTGACTTTTTGGGTGAATATTATAAAATAATCCTATCAACTATGTGTCCTGAATTAAATAGATTCCCTTGCAAGCCCTGGCTACAACAGGCAACTTGACTTGTATTACAACAGACAAGGCTCTGGATGCTCCCCGCAGCACAAGGGCCAGATTTGCCACCAATGTAGACAAACGGCCTGAGGTTGACAAAAGTTTAGTAATTTATCTAAGGCCACCCAACAGGTAACAAGAGAAAGTCTGGTTTATTCAGAGGGGGTGTGTGGGAAGATATAAAGCAGGCAAAAGAGGTGATCCCTTTCCTTGGAGGCCCTTAGATGTGGCCTGGGAATCTCAAAGCAGCAGTCAGAACAGAACCAGCATCCCAGAATAGCTATCCTACAGTCCTGCAGAAGAGGAACTTGGCCAGGCTGTGAGGACCCCCTCCTGGGATGGGGTTTAGAACCCAGTGCAGATAGGCTGTGAAAAGCCAGAGTGTCCAGTCCGAGAAGTCTCCCTCCTCCTCCTACCACCATCTACCAGAGATGGACAGAGAGTGCAGAGGGGCAAGGACATCCCTGAGCCTTGCTCTGTAAGAACCCCAAGCAAGCCTGACCTCGCAGTTGCTGTTGACCTCCCTGTTGCTGCTGCCATGAGTTTGTACAGCAGTGGGACATCATTACCTCTTGGTTCTGGAGGTCAGAAGCCTGCATGGGTCTTTCAGGGCTAAATCAGGTGTGCACGGACCATGTTGCTTTCTAGCAGCTTTAGAGACCTGCTTTGGGAGGTTGCAGATTCACTGACTCAAGGCCACTTCCAACTTCAAACCCAGCAATGCCAGATGAGTCTTCACGCACAGTGTCACCTGGACATAGACTCTTATTCCTGCCTTCCCTTGTACCTAGGAGCCTCGTGGTGGCTGCTGTTATGTTGTTTGGCCAGGCCACAGGGTCCTGGGTGTGATCACACACAAGGCTGTGTCACTGAGAAGTACTGGGCAGAGGTGGCTGACACATCAATCAGCAGCCTGTGAACAACAAAGATCACACACACACACACACACACACACACACACACACGAGTCTATCAGAGACTCTAGGAGAAAAAGACAAAGGCAAAGCAAAAGAAATCCCACCCCAAGATGATGACATAGACACCTCAAGTGAACTTCCAGCCCAAAGATTTCAGACTCAAGACTTCAACATCAGTTTTTCCCTGAATTTCCAGTCTGATGGCCTGCTCTGCAGATTTCAAGCTTAACAGCTTTCTACAGTGTCATGAGCCAGGCCTTAAAATCTCTCTCTCTCTTTCTCTTCTTTCTTTTTTTTAAATATCTTTTGAGACAGAGTCTCACTAAGCAGTTCAGGCTGGCCTTGAGCTCACTTTGCAGCTCGGACTGGTCTCCCAACACACAACTCAGGCAGTACTCTGCCTGAGTACTGGGATCACAGGTGTGCACCACCATGCCCAGCCCTACTCTTTCATAATTTCGTAAAATTATATATGTATATATAATTTTTCCTCCCATAATTGGAACCCTGGAGTGCGATCTAAACTCTGGGGACGTGCTCCATAACTAAAGCTCATTGTGCATCTGCAATATTAGCCATCCTGCAATCTCACATCCACAAATAGCTGGCTCAGCTTCCAACATCATATTTTCATGTCACGATGCCAACCGAGAAGAAAGAGGACAGGCAGAAAGGCCTTCTTTTTAAATTTTAACTTAGTTTAATTTAATTCTATCTACCATGACTGAACTGCCCTATAATTTCCTGTAATACATTTTGCTTGCCTTTGTGGGATCTAGGTTATGTGGCCAACTCTAGCTGCACACAAGACTGGGGAAGTGAACAGGCGTCTGCCACACAGCAGGGCCACACAGCGCCCCAAAGCAGAGCCCGGACTGAGTCCAGGGGCCACCGCAGTCCTCCCGCACCTGTAGATGCAACACAGGTTAGGGCTGTGCTGGAGTACTCTGGCCCACGTGTGCTGCTCGAGAGCAGATCAGGCCCTCTCCCCGACCAGCCTTGCAAGCTCTGTACCAGTCCTGTGGATGCTTCTGGTCACTGCCTCGGCATTTGGTCGGTGAAGAAGAAGAGACCCACTGAGGCCCAAAGCTCTCTCAAGCCAGGCTGCCAGTTGGCCTGGGGCAGAGCACAGGAATAGGCAGGTGAAACTTCCTCCAGGATTAAAAGTTCTCTCCACTCTGGCCTCCACCCTCTCAAGAAGCACGAAGGAGTTGGATCTGGAGCCTGCGGTGACAGTGAACGAAGCGTGGAGCCCTGGGGAGGGGGCCGTGCCAGCTCCATTATGGTTATGGCCGTGGGCCTGGCATTTGGACCTGCTCCCCAGTGAGTTGGGGTGGCCTCATGCCAGGGGCTGCAGAGGCAGCGCTGAGCGGGGAGGAAGGAGAGAAGGCCAAGGGAAGAGGGAGCCCTGGCTGGAGAGGGTGCTGCTTTGATTTTAAAGAAAGAATTGAAAGATGCTGTGCAAGGGAGAAAAAAAGATGAGACAAAGAATAATATACTGACAGAAAGGGGGGCATGGAAGAACAAGAGAAGAAAGACAGCCCAGGACAGGGCATGGATAACCAGCACGCGTAGATGGTGGTCGGCCTGCGTCATGGGGACAGCCCTGGGTTCAGTGAAGGCTCTGAACTGGGCCTCTGAGCTAGAAGGCCAGGCTTCTCCACACATGGACCCATAGTGAAGGCTGTCAGGATGGAGGCTCTGGGACCAGGGAATACTTCAGGGACATGAGACCAGGGACAAGGGGCCTTGCAGAGAGCAACTTGATGGTGGAGGACTGCGGTACCCAGAGCCAAATCCTGGCTCTGCTGTTTGGTAAAATGACTTCAGTCCCTTAGGCCTCTGCTTCCTGTCATGGAAAACAAGATAACAATTGCTCCTGTTTCATGGGCTCTTTGTGCAGCAGAGGTGCTACAGAGAGCTCAGAGTCAAGCCCAGCATCAGCTGAGCACTCAGTAAAGGTGTGGTGCTCTAAGAACATTCTCTTAACAGATTCCCCACAATGATGAGGATGGTAAATGCCTCCCAAAAAATCTACCTTTCCTAGTCTTCTCTACAGTCAGGGTAGCCCCTAAAATGTTAAGACGGTTATCCAAGAAATCTCTTTAAATGGAGCAGACTCCTCTCATAAGCTCATCTTTTTCTTTCCTCCTTCATGCTTGCAAGGTGGACATAATGATTTGGGCTGTGGCAGAAATTTTGAAGCTTTGAGGTGACCTTAAAGACGGACACCATGATCTGAATGTGGTGGGTCAGCAGGGGAGAAGAATCCTGGGACAGGATTGTGAGGCATATTGTGGGGCTACTAACCCAGCCCTGGAGCTCCTGTCTCCATGAGTCCTTTGAGAGAAAAACAAACCCTTAACTTGTTTAATCTCCTATAGCTATAGGTTGCCATTAAGTAACCCTAGTAGCCACAGATTTAAGAGGTAAACAAGTTTTAGACGAGTTAGAGAAATGCATACTGATAGATCCAAAATGAGTGGTTTGTGGACAGTGTGTGTGTGTGTGTGTGCGTGTGTGTGCTGGAGACATGTTTGAGAGATCCTGTGACCTGTCCTCCCCTCCACATTATCTACCTGTGAGTCCAAGTCATCAGGTGATTCTATCATTATTGTCTTCATCAAAGCAATGGGAACAAAGACTCTCTAGAAACCAGCACAGGAGCACTGAAATCCTGTTGCCTGGAAGGGAAGGAAACCCTCACATCAGCTACCGGAACCATGACTGTTTGTCAGCCTACAGTCACCTGCATAGATACTGGTGTCACTCACCTGCATGGCCTGATGTATGCTTCTGAGGATGACGCTGGGCTTCCTGGTGTATACAGCAGCCACAAAAAGCCTCAGATGGTGACCGTGGGGTCAGGTGAGCTGAAGAAAGCTGTGGGGTGACTCTCACTCCTAGACCTCCCCGTGTCTCCTATGGGTCGAGAAGGCTTCCTGGATGGCCCAGTTCCTGACCCAGTACGCCTCACCCTGCCAGTGAGGCTCCAGGGTGAGATGAGGTTTTAGGCCCCTCACGCTCTGGCCATTCCCTCTGGCTACATGATGGTGAATTTCAAGTGTCAAGAGGATTAAGGTACTGGCAGAAAGCATTGTTCCTATCGTGTCTGTGGGGCTGGTTCCCCAAGAGCTTGACATTTGATTGTTTGTGTGTTTTTTGTTTGTTTTCGTTTTGTTTTGGTGGAACCAGGAATTGAACTCAGGCCCTTGAACTTGCCAGGGAAGTGTTTATTCTACTGAGCCATCTCCCCTGGCCCCAACCTGGACATTTGAATCAGTAGATTTGGTGAGAAGATCCACCCAACCCAGAGTGGATGGCACCATTCAAAATGTTAAAGGCCCAAATACAATAACCAAGCAGGGTGAAGGAGAAGACTTGTCCAATACCTTTCTTGGAGTGGCGACCTATTGAAAATCTGCTCTGAGTTGCATCTAGGTCAGGAGGGGTCCATATTTATAATCCTAGGGAAAAGCTACTGGAATTCCAATAAACAATTCCAACCTACCACTTCCAGTGCAATCCACAGAGCAAATAAGGAAACAAACACATTGATAGTGGTGTGGAGCCAAGGAGATTCCTCTGTCAGCCAGAACAATGGCTAACTAGAGCAAAGGCCTTAGGCCTGAACCTGGGCTTTATTAATTCTTGAAAAGAGGGTTGACTCTGGGAAGAGTGACTGTGTGAGTGGTGGAAAGTACACTAGTGCTCTAAGCTGGGCTACGCAGGAGGCCCAATAGCACCTCTGCACCGCACAGAGCAGTGTGCAGAAAGAGGAATCTGCATAACAGTGCGAGGAAATGTCTTGTGTTCAGGGGTCCGCTTCAGCCTTGTGTCTGGCTTTCATGGCCGCAAAGCATCCTGGGTTCCTTTGTAAGCCTCAGTCTTGGCCAGCAGCAGCATCTCGCTGGGAGCTCCGGGCGGGGACATCACTGACCGTGCTTCAAAGCCTCCACATCAGCATTGCTGGTCCCATTGGCATTGCATGAAGCCCAGTGAGGGAGTACAGAAATACCCAAGCCAGCTCTGCACACATCAGTACACGAAGTTAGGACTGGGTATTGCCAACCTGGACACAAATGGTCTTCTTTCCAGGAGAGCTGCCCCAGGGGTCCTCCACAGAGAGCTTCTTCTACCCTGGGGCTCGCAGCTATAGGCTCTTGGGCTTTTGGGCATGGGAACCTGCACTAGCAGCCACCAGGATTACCAGGCCTTCAGCTAGAAGCTGGCTTCCCTTGATCTGGGGCCTTTCGATTTGAACTGAACCACACCATCAACTTCTCCAGTTACCCAGCTTACAGATGGCTTGTCTCAGGAATCCTCAGCCTCTGTACCTGCTTAAGCCAATTCCCTAGTAAAGCCCTCTCGGGCTAGGGAGATAGCTCAGTAGAATAAGTGCTTGCCTGGTAAGTGCAGGGTCCTGAGTTCAATCCTAGATACCGTATTAAAAAAAAAAAAGTTAATGCCCTAGTAAAGCCCTGTCATATGTACAAATGTACCCATATGTGTTCCTATGTCCATGTCTATGTCCGTCCATGTCCATGTCTATGTCTACATATCCTGTTGGCTCTGTCTCTGGAGAACCCTGACCAACACAGGGTGGATCAGGCTCTCTCAGAGGAGAAGGTAGGGAGGGGCTACTGGGGAGCAGGAGCAGACTGCTTTCATACTGCTCCCAAATCCCAGCTCTTTAAAACGCACAAGAAGAAAAGGCTCAGGACAAAGACCTGCCCCAGGAGGATACATAAGGCGAGACTCCTGCCAGGGTGTGCCAAGGAGAAGCTGCCTGTTTGAAGGGAGGACACCGGAGCTGCTTGAGCCCACCGCTGACCTGATATAACTAGAACCCTTCATCACTTCTCAAAAGTTCGTGTGCATCTCCCACATGCTGCTACATGTGCCCTTTCTTGCTGGGACAGAGAATCCACGAGACTGGCTGGGACACATGCCAGAGGATCTTCCGCATAAACCTGCAACTCTGGCACCAGAGTTGGCATAAACTTTGGATCGCTCTGACCCTTCCCAAGGCAATTGGAAAAATGAAAAACGAAACTCTGAATCTATGACAAAAGTCAGGGAAAAGGAAAGCCCACAAACTCCAAAAGACAGCCCCCAAACCCAAGGAAGGGTTGCACAGCATGAGAGGAAGCAGAGACGAGGCGTGGGAGCTGCTGGGGGCTGTGAGAACCACAGACCCTCAAAACTATGGTTGTGCCAAAGCTGAAAGTGACCCCAGAAAGCCCTGGATGGTGTCAAGAACACCCAGGGCCAGCCTCGACCCCGTAACTATGGAAAGTAACCAATAGGGGCACTTTCCAGAACAGCGCTGAGTACAGAGGGGAAAAATCCAAACTGAGGCTTCTGATTGAGGAGCACTGGGCCAGCGGGGCAGAGGAGAGGGGACCTCAGCACTCCCCTGTGGAGCACAGAAGCCACTAGCCCAGAGGGGCACTCACACTGAAGTCCACTGAGGAACTTTTGCAGTTGAGTCCTGCGGCCGCACACTCCAGCTGCTCCAGAGCTCTCTGATGAGTGGCTTCCATCACAGCAACTGTACTGGGCAGCGCAGCAAAGAGCAACTCCACCATCGGAGTCCAGGATGGTGCTGACGACGCAAGTGGAGCGGCGAGCAGAGGTCTCCAGAAGCGAGAGGCCATGTCGTCTACCACTTCAAGAGACCAGCCAGAGAGCAGGGCCTCGAACAGGAAGCCACAGAGACCTTGTGCCCGTTGGCCCATGGCCCCAGAGTCAGGAGCACACATCTCAGCCAAAGTCCCCCATGCAAAGGAAAAGAAACCTAAATTGTTATCAGACTCTACCGCAAGAATTTCTCAAGCAAAACAAAAAATTTAAATCAATCAATAAATGATGTTCCAGGAAAGAATGAGGGAAAGATTTTGTATCTGCACAAACTGAGTTAAGTGTAAACGTTGCAAACAAATTTCTATACATGAGAAATTCACAAGAATCCCCAAAATTAAACAGTAAAGGGGCTAGGGACATGGCTCAGTGGAATAAGTGCTTCCCTGGCAAGCGCAAGGGTGTGAATTCAGTCCCCAGTTCCACCAAAAATAAATAAATAAATAAAAAATAATAAAACAACAGTAAAAAGGACTAGCACAACATCTAGTGAGATCAAGTCAAAGTGTACTCAGTACAAGTGAAGTCTTCCTTATCCAAACGGCTTGGGCCCAAAAGTATTTCAGATTTCAGCATATTTTCAGATTCTAGGAGAGTTGGCATTTATGTAATGAGCTATCTTGGGACAAGATTAAATCTAAACATGAAATCCATTTGTTTTGCATATATTTGTTAATACCCTGTTTCCTGTACACCTTGAACGTACAGCCCAGGTAATTTTACATAGTATTTTGAGGGTGTTGCATTTGACTGTGACTTGTCACAGGAAGCCCCTAGGTGTGGCAATATCCAGTGGTGGAAACGTGTTGATTCAAAACCTCAAAATTCTGGAGCATTTCAAGTTAGGGGATTGGGGATTAGAGATATTCAACCTATATATACAAACATATGCTTACTGTACAAGCATAGCTTAGGGATATATATATATATATATATATATATATATATATATATATATATAATTATCAAAAGAGAGGAGACCATAAAAAGTATTTGAAACCTAAACTAGATTTGTTCATGATAGGCACTGATCAAAGGAGAGGGTGCCACAAGGACAGAGTCTCAGGTGACCCAAACAGGTGGCTTTTCCTCCTGGATGCTGTTAGCCCAGCTGGAAGAGGATCCTTTATATCACGAAAACGTGGTCCATACTCTGTGAATAACAAGTTTCATTATTCTAAAACCTAGAAAAATGTTAGGATTTCCTCCTTTTAGAGCTGAGGAGGCGAGGCATTGTAGCTGAGGTATAAGCTGGAAAAGGGGGGAACCTGGACTGCTGGAGTCTATGCTGCTTCTCAGGAAGAGGGCATCCCTGGGCAAACTGGGCCTGGGCTGTGAAGAAGACACCAGCCAGCTGCACCAGGAGCACACCAGGCAAGGTGGAAGGAGAGTGAGCTTCTCAGGGACCCTGAAGGAGACGTGCTGCCCTAGAAGGATAAGCAATGAAGTGAGCTAGGGCCACCTGCAGCAGAAGAGAGAAGCGAAGGCCCGCTGCTGGGCATCACACCAGGCGCTGCATTGGCGGCCATTTTTGAAGGTCTCTACATAGCAGCTGTAGGGTTAAATAGTCCCCTCAGGGCCACAGGAGCCAAACCACATTTTCTAGAGCTGTCAAAAAGCTATCTTAGCTGGGTGTGGTGGTAGACACCAGCTATTCCAGTCCACTGGGTGTCTCAGGCTGAGGAGGATCAAAAGTTCAGTCAATGAGTGGCTTAGTGAGACCCTGTCTCAAAATTTTAAAAAGCTGAGGACATAGCTTAGTGAGAAGGCCCTGGATTCAACCTCCAGGGCTGAAAGAAACAAAACAAAGAATGAGGAGGGAGAGAGAAAGAAGTAGAGAGAGAAAGAAGAAGGAGGAAAGGAAGGAAGGAGGGAGGGAGACAGGGAGGGAGGGAGGGAGGGAGGGAGGAAGGAAGGAAGGAAGGAAGGAAGGAAGGAAGGAAGGAAGGAAGGAAGGAGAGAGAGACAGACAGAGAGGGGGAAAACAAGCTGCCTTTCCTCTCTCCCCAGCAGGAGGGGACATCTGCCTCTTAGGCACCAGCCAAGTCACTTTGACCAAGGAATGCTCAAGACTTTCATAGAAGGTTAGAGATAGATTCCTGCCCTCAGGAGCCCAGGTACTCGGGGAGCCCCTGGTGCTGAGCAGTCTATGACACTTGGCCCATCACCATGGCTGTGTCCCCAATTCCCTCTCCAAGAAACTCTGCTCTCCATTTGTCAATTTTAAGTGATAATTTCTATTCAATCTGATACATATTATAAGAATATAAACAAATGCCTCTCCCTCTATCAGCACCATGATCACTTTCTTTTATAGCTATCATTTATTACAGGACGACAGATGGCCAGTTTGCAGAATTCCAAAGAGGCTACCCGCCAGCCAGTCACCTGGGAACACGAGTGCATTTACATTTCTCCAAAACAGATGGGAGAGGGAGGGAGGAAGGAGGCGATTCCTGTCAAAACTTTGGTGCTTTCCAAAATGTGTTTCTTTCGCCTTTCCCTCTGCCCCTCTGCCTTTCTCACAGATGGTGCTTCGCCCCTCTCGCCTGCACCAAACCTCACCACGTCCTCTCATTCATCAGTTTCCCATCAGTGGCAATTGAAACCACCAATATGGTGGCCTGGATGGTGGGACACTGGTGGGCTCGTGGCAGGCCACCTTCAGGAAACTCCCAGGGTCTAGTGCTACGTTCCGGCTTTGCTTCCTGTTTTACCACTCAGGATTGGGACTGAGGCAGAGGCCAGAGGAGGATATGGTCTGAGTCACTTCACCAGAGGACAGATTCTGGAGTTCCCACAAAACTGTAGAGTGGTGCTTCTTAGCCCTGGGAGTATAGGAAGTCACCTGAGGAAATTTTTTAAGAACTGTTAATGCCAGGCCCCCATCCAGATCATGACGATGGAAAGGTTGGCAAGGTGTTCATCTGCACTCAGGCTGCCACTGAAGCAGAAGCAGAGAAAAAAGAGAGTAAGAAGGCAAAGCCCAAAGCAGCTATAGAGACAAGGGACCATGACGCATCAGGCATGGTAAGGGTTACAAAGTTAGGTCCTCTATCCCAGGAGACAGGGAGTGCGGTGCAGCTGGGTTCAGGGTGAGGAGGAGCGAGCCCACTGGGGAAGCCTCAGGGACATCTCCCCCAACGAGGATGGCACTCTGAGTAAAGGAAGTCGAGGAAATAAGAGAATACCTGTGACCCCAAAATAAGGAATGATTTCCCCAGACACAAGGAGCAGGCGCTGCCAGGGGATGATTGATCCATTCGCCTACATTGCAATCGAGGTCTTTTGTTCACCAGCGAGAATGAAAGGAGAGCCGCAAAGGGGGAAATCCGTGTAATATGGGTAAGTGAGGGTAGCGGGTTAGTGTGCAGAAAATATGAAGAAGACACATGAATTTACAGGAAAAAGCACAGCCCAGGTAACATGTGGGCAAAGTCATGGAAAAGAAACCAACACTGAAGAAAATAGAAAAGAGCCATAAGCATAGAAGAGAAAAACACCCGAAAGTCATCAGGGAAACTCAAACCACAACCAGAAGAAGACAGAATTTCACACCCACATACCTGGTGAGAGGAAGTGCGACATCCTCAAGTGTTTTGACAATAAAAATCCTGGTGGGTCTGTAAACTGGCCCAACCATGCTGGGAAAGCCACTGCGCGGTACCGCTAAGGCTGATCGCAGGCACACTCTTCCACCCAGCTCTTCCAATCTCGATACATACAGGAAAGAATTCACCCATGTGCCCACAGGTTCCCATTTCATAGCAACATTGTTCATAATAGTAAAATACTGGAAGCAACACAAGTATTCACTGACATCAACATGGATAAACAAATATTGGTAAAAAGAAACATACAACAAAATTCATTTTTTGTACTAGAAATCGAACTCCGGACCTTGTGCTTGCCCAGGCAGGGGCTTGGTCCAGATAGCTGCTGAGCTATCTCCCCAGTCCCAAAATTCATACAGTTGTAGAACCAGACAATACCCACAAGCATCAACATGGATAAAACTCAACCCAGTATTAAGAACAGAAAATCACAGGAGAATACATCAAATACCAGGCACAACTGAATAATATATTATTCAGGCATCCATTCAGATGGCGTAAAACTATGAGGCCAAGGAACAAGTAACACAAACTTCTGTAAGGAAGGGGTGGTCAGATGGCTGTGGGAATCTCACACATGTGTCAAAGATATTTCTCAAGCTGAGCAGGGTTTCATTTTATTATTATCCTCTAAATACTTACATGCATGATATATTTTATAAGAAAAAGTATTTAAACAATAACAGGAGAAATATGACATGGAAAAGCTCATGTTATAAATATTACTCTTTATCCCAAAGATTAGACAAGAAAATAGCCCAATTTTTCTTCCATAGCAGTTATCTGTCCAGCTCACTGAAATAGCCTTGTGGACTAGCAGCTAATAGTGGACAACTTTTAATTAAAGGCCAAGCTATGGGGTTTGGAAGAGTCTACACTGCAGATCCCTCCGGACTGGTTGTGCATCACCTAGAGGGTCAATAAGAGCCCATCTTCCAACCATCCTGGTGTAGGTGCCCTGGGAGAATCGACGGCCAGAGCCTGCCCTGAGCACGTCACTGCTAATGCTGCAGCAGGATAAGTGACCTGAAAGTGCAATGTGAGTGTGGACAAGGTGTCAGCAGCCTGGAAAGTGGGGCGCTGTCTATGAGGACCGCATACAATACTCACTGCCTGGGCTCTGCTGTGGTGTATAGCGAGATGTCCCCCGAGAGCCTGTAATGGTCACAGCCTTGGCTTTGGGGAGGGTGTTCTAACTAAAGGTGGTGTTAGGACGTGGCGTCAGTGCTACAGCGGTGGGTCACTCTTGGCATGACCCGGAAGGGCAGTCCCAGCCCTACCGCAGCTCCTCGCTCCTGCCTGCTGCTGGCTGCCATGACATGCAGCTTTCCCGGTGCTGCTGCCTTCCATCGTGTGTCCTGCCCTGGGGCCATGACCATGCACTGTTCTTGGAACCCAAAGACACTTCTTCATTCACTTGGATATGTGGGTATTTTGCCAAAGTGCTGAGGAAAGTGATGGAGACAAGATCTGGCTTCAGACCCCTCGCTCTATATTCTCTCTCTCTAAATTCTAGCTGCACACTCTCAACCAGCCCTAGAGAGTCATTAGAAAATGAAACCATATTTAAATCATCACTTGCTAGGTGAAAAAACAGAGGCACAAATTGAGTGGCTTCTGACCATGATGTGACTAGTTAGGGACAGAGGGGAACTTCCCGCAACTCTTCTTCCTGAGCCAGCCAGCTGGCAAGTGTGGTGACACGTACTACAAGGTCACAGCCAGGTGGCAGCTGTAGTGAGGGTGAAGGGACCCAGCCCCAGTTCCTGCCCCTGCTCTGAAGTGGGAGAGCACCCTCAGCCCTGGGTCCACCTATACCTGTTTCCCATGATGCCTTCTATTTTTGACAAGAACGAGCTGAAGAAGGGTGTATGGGGTAGCAGATCTAGGGCCAGCACCTGAACTCTTGATAGCCAACATACTTCAGATCTGATATCAGGCTCCAGGTGACACCCGGAAATGGCTGGTACATGGGTCAAGGCCTCTAGGCATCGCTCCAAGACTACATGAGAAGTGCATGGCTCTGGGCAAAAAGGGGATTCTCTGAATTATTTTTCCTCCAATTTTCTATTCTCTTTTATAAAAACACCCATTCTCCTCTGCCCTGATAGGGTTGCAAAATTAAATAAAAATTAGGGGCTGGCAAGATAGCTCAGCGGTCTAAAGCGCCTCTCAGGGACCGCGGTTCGATCCCCAGCACCACATGCATTGCCAGCCCCTCCCCCCAGGGTGGGCTGAGCTGACCCCCCCCACGCAAAAAAAAAAAAAAGAATCCGTGCTGTGTAATGAGACACTGTAATAAATAAATGAATTTTTAAAAAAATTAAATCCCAATTAAATTTGAATTTCAGATAAATAATAAAAGTGTTTTGGTATAGTCTCATCTGATATTTAGAATATTGTCTGCATGACGGTCAATGAGCTAGATGCTCTGTATTTTAACTGGAAGCTTCCTGAGGGCTCAAGCCATGGAGCACACAGCAGAAGCCAGCGACCCTCGCTCTCTTTCCG
>PVKA01039172.1:0-19672 GCA_004027165.1 Ctenomys sociabilis
CTCAAGACAGCAAGCAGGGGGCCTGCTAGTGGGGATGGGCACCCCCCTCTCTGGCTGTGCCCATAGGCTGAGAGAAATAGGCTCCTGAGGTGAAGGGCAGGGACCCAGCTCTGCGCAGCAGCAGGCGAGAGGAAGGGGCAGGCAATGGGCACAGGCTGGGCAGAGCTTTATAATGGGGGGGCACGTGATAGCTGGAAGGGGTGGAGAAGAAACCCCAAGGTTTTGCCCCTCCAAGGAGCAGAACCCATTCCTCCAGTCCCTAGTCTGGGGCCAGGAAAATCTGAGTGGCAGGGCTGTGGCCCTCCTGACTCTGACTGTAGGGGAGCTTGGGCTGCTAGGGGTGGGGGTAGGGGCATTGTGAGTGAGGGGTGGGGGCTGGTGCAGAAGCAGAGGGATCCCAACCAGTGCAAATGAGGATGCCGTTCCCATGGGACAGCACTCAAGCCTCTAATGACATAACAGGCAGATAATCCATGTGTTGGGGAGTCAGGACTGTCCAACTGAGAGCTACCTGGGGGTAAGACAGGTCAGCGTAGGGTCACAGAAAAAGGCCTGGGGGGTCTGCCCAGGGTGGGGAGCCTAGCGACACATTCCTGGCAACCACAACTCAGCTGACTTCTTTCCACCTCCCCCTCGGCAAAGCAGCAGCTAGGACCTGCCAATATGGGGGAGAGGTGCTGGGGAGGAGATCGGGTCTGGGAGGCCTGCGGGGCTTCGTCCGAGGCACCTGGGCACTCACTCCCACCTCCTGGCCTTGCCCTCCGTGCCCCTCCATAACCCCTCCTCCATCTGCCCATGGCTCTACTCCCCTCCCTTGCTGTCCCAGAACACAAAGCGGCTACTGTCCAGAGCATCGGTGCCCATAATCCGGATGGGGGCACATTCCGGGACCAGCCCCGACCAGCCCGGAGGATTAGCATCTCTCCCCTTGCCCAAGGGATTAGCACCCGGACCCCCACTTGGGCATTAACCACTCCCAAAGTGAGTTCGTACATTCCTCAGCTCCTCGCTGGAGGGAGGCAAGACGGAGGATAGGGTGGCTCTTGGACTTCAGGCAAAGCTGCTCCTCACTCAGCTCACCCTGTGGAGGCCAGTCCCCGGGAATCAGTTCTGACTTCCCAGGCTCGACGTTCTCGTCCCCACCCAGCTGCTCCCTCCAGTGCCTGACCCCTCGTCCTGACCTGACCCGGCAGCCCCCATTCCTGGCCCCGCCCCCGCCCCACCCCCACCCGCCCGGTGCAGAGTGCCCAGGACCAAGCTGAGACACCGCAGAAGGGCAGGGTTACTAAAGCCCGCCCGGGAGGAGTGGGAGAGCCGGGGGCAGCAGCTCCCGGACACTACTCCCTCCAGGTGGCCGGCGAAGCGGCACCCCAACGCTGAGCCTTGGACTCCACGCTCTCGGAGCGCCTCCTCATCTTTCTCCCCAACACCTCATTTCCCCGCGCCCCAATCTCCGCCCTTTCCTCCGCTTCCACTCCCTCCCCGCTGGAGTCCCGAGTTTCTCCACTCCTTCGCTCCCTTCCTCCCTTCACAGCCCTGGCCCTCCCTCGCCACCACCTCTCGGCTCACCCGCTTGCTCTGGATTTCAGGCCCCAGGGGTCTCGGGGGCTCCCCCAGGTCTCCGGTGCTCTCGCGCGCTCCCGACAACTTCCCCGTGCCCACCCCGGGGCGCGCCCCCGCCACTCCCAACTTCTCCCAACTCAACTTTCCCCCGCGCCTCAGGCCGGCCAGCCCCCTACGTGCGCGCCCTCCTAGCGCGCCGTGCGCGGCCCCGGCGCGCCGAGCCAAGAGGCGGAGAGCAAGGGCCGAGACCCACGGCGCGGGCGCGCTTCCAGGAGGCACGGCCTGGCCCTCGAGGCCCGACTAAGGAGACCACCTCTGCGGTCCATTAACCAAATCCTGCGAAGCCACCACCCCTTGATTCCCAGGTCGGGACTCTGGCGCCCCGGGGACGCTGCCTCTTGGCTCTATTATAGCACCTCTAGGTGGAAAGAGCTTAGCCTGACCCTGGGGACCCAGAGTGCACACGGATAGCGGGGAATCAGGAGCAGAGCAGTTAAACTATAAACACATCAGGAATCTGAATCTTTTCCGCCTGCCCTCCCCAATAACCCGCGGCGCCCCCATGAAAACCGCTAGGTCTGCCTGAGGAGTGGAATGGGACCTGGTAGAGGGGTCACCCATTGCCCTGAGCTGACCTAGACGGGCCAATTTGTAGGGGAATCCCCACCCTCGGCTGTGTAACTCCACCCTATTCATATCTGCCACTTATCTTTTAAAGACCTTTGTGCATAATCTTGTTTTGCTAACTAGGTTATAAATTCTTTCAGATAAGGAATCCACTTTTTGCCTTTTTAATCTGCTAAAAGGGTAAATGCCAATAATTGTTTATGCAAAAGCAGTCAGATAAATTAGTTAATTAACACCTGGTTATTCTAACTCTGGTTCCCGCACTGATCTCGTGCTGCTTGGGGCTGTTTTTGCCCGGTTCACAGCCCTCAAGAATGCAATCATGAGACAATTAGAGAGCAGGGCAAAGAAATCTATAATCAGCTTCGTGGAGGGGTGAGGTAAAGGCTGCTGCTAGTGTAGCATCTGTCTGTGGTCTTGTCTGTTGATGGGGGTAACCAAGCTGCCAGCCCTCGTGGGCCACACCTTTGCTGACTCCAGTGGGCTCTGCTCTGGAGACTGGATCTGGGGGACCTGCAGGCCCAGCCACCTTGCCCTGGCATGTCACAAGGCAGCGGGACTGGCAGAAAGAGGTACCTGGCACATGTGTCCTTCCACTCAAATTCAGCCGCAAATGGGGCACACCTGCCTCGATACCGGACCTGCGATCAGCTGGTCCTTCTAAAATCATTTTCATCAAGACAAGAGCCACTGTCCAATCAATCCTGGGGTCATATGTGTCCTGGGAGAGGTGGAAACCTTGGTTAAGATCTTCAGGGGGTCTTTGGAAACTCAGTATCACCAACCAGGTTAGAGCCAGGCCCCCAGGGCTCAGGATCTAGGCCGCCAAACTCCAAGCTCCAAACAGGGTGCCCCACCCTCATGCACACGTAGTTGCCTTTACAAGACCGCCGTAGTCACAGAAAAAGAATAACAAGAGCAAGGCATCCTGGGAGCATCAGCGCCACGGAGGGACGCCCGGAAAGCGGATACGCTATGCTTCCTGGGACTTGAAGTCCAGAGTAGGCCTCCGAGGTGGAGCCCTGGTTCCGGGAATCAAACGCAACGAGAGTCAGCGCGCAGCCTACTGGGCGTTGTAGTCCATTCGCCTGCCGCCCCTGGCGTTCCTGGGAATTCTGGTCAGCACAGGACTACAAGACCCAGAATCCCGTTCGCGGACAGCCGAGCGGGCAGGCCCGGAGGCTGGGGTGCCGCCTCCTCTGCAACGCCGGGGCCGAAGTCTTAGAACCGAGGGCCCGCAGGGGTCCCCGCGGCCGCAGCGATGCAGAAATACGAGAAACTGGAGAAGATTGGGGAAGGTAAAGGAACCACGACATGTTCCTGCAAGGTCTTCCGCAGATTCTGTAGTATTCCTTGCTGCTCCTTACAGCAATATCTGCAGCTCCGACCTCGGCACTGGCCGCCGAGCCCAACACAGTGCAGACACCAGTTCTCTCCCCTTATTAGCATTTCTCGCAGACTCCCATTCCCAATCTCAGCACTCCTCGTAGACGCGACCACCCAACCAGGCACTTCGTGCACTGCCCACCCCAAGGCTCAGCACCACCTCGCTAATTCCACCTCCACCTCCAACTTTAGGATTTCCTCAGGGCCTCATTCTTCCCCTAGACCCCTTTATGATTTCCAAACCCTCCTACGGCCATCCTTTTTTTTTTTTTTTTTTTTTTTTTTGGTGGAACCAGGAATTGAACTCAGGCCCTTGCGCTTGCCAGGGAAGCGCTTATTCTACTGAGCCATCTCCCCAGCCCGGGCCTCCACCTTCATCAGTTCTCCTTACCCCTGGGCCTCAGGCCCCCTTTCCCCTGAGCTTCTGCAGGCACCACCTGCTCTGTCCTCATGCACAAAGCTATTCCCAGCAGGGTCTTTCTTTGCACGCTCAGACGCTGCCCCCTCCCGGGAGGAATTTCCTAGGATAGCAGAGGATGTGACAGCCTCTCCCTCACTCCTGACCTCCTTCCCCTAGGCACCTATGGAACAGTGTTCAAGGCCAAAAACCGAGAGACCCATGAGATTGTGGCTCTGAAGCGCGTGAGGCTGGACGACGACGATGAGGTAGGACTGGGGCAGAGTGAAGAAGGGCGGGAGGGGGAGCTGGGAGTGTTCTGACTGCTCCCCCGGCTCCTGCTCACACAGGGTGTGCCCAGCTCAGCCCTCCGGGAGATCTGCCTACTTAAGGAGCTAAAGCACAAAAACATTGTCAGGTGTGTGCACCAGTCCACCCTACTTGTCTCTTCGGGGCTTTGGAAAGGGTGGGGTTCAGCCACCCAGGCTGGTATTAGGGAACCAGCTTCCTGAGCCCTTCCTTCTCCCTAGGCTTCACGATGTCCTTCATAGTGATAAGAAGCTGACTTTGGTTTTTGAGTTCTGTGATCAGGTAAAAGATGGGCTTGGAGGGCAGTAATCTTGAAAGGGTACCAGGACCCAGATGAAGTTAAACTCGGCCCTGTTCTCTACCCCATCCCTTTTCAGGACCTGAAAAAGTATTTTGATAGCTGCAATGGTGACCTCGATCCTGAAATTGTGAAGGTTAGGGGAGGGTTGTCCTGGGAATGCATGAGGCGGGGTGGTTTTGAGTTCAGTGTGAGTGCTTCTTCAGTGCAGATTTGGGCTTGGAGGGCTCAGAGATGAGCAGACCATGCTGCTGCTGCTCTGCTGGAGCAAGACCAGCATTTTAATACGGACTTGGACAATAAGGCTTTGATCTCAGTGATGTTTGCATCTGAAAGATGTGAGAAGGAAGCTTGCAGAGATAATTTACTTGTTCCAGAAGTTCTCACTAAATGCTTTGCTGTGCCCCGCACTGGTCTAGCCCTAAGACCAAGCAACTTGGTCCAAGATCCGGGAGAATCAGGTTCCAAATAACACTATAATGCTGTACTGGGTTTGTGTTGATGGGCATGGCATCCGTGCTCAGGTGTAGCCAGGTAGGGGCAATCACCTAAGCCAGGAAGGCTGGGAGCCCCACCAGACTTGAAAGCTCCTGAATGGTAGGAGCCAGAGCTGACTTATTTGCTGCTGAACCCCTGAAGGTCCTGGAAAGTTAACGGGTGGGGGTCCTCTGTGCTCAGTGCTATGAGTCCAGTGGGCCACAGAGCATGGCAGAGGGTGCAGCGGGAAAGAAGCGCATGCACGGCACAGCCTCGCACCCAGCATCTCTGACCCCCTCTCCCAGTCATTCCTTTTCCAGCTGCTGAAAGGCCTGGGATTTTGTCACAGTCGCAATGTGCTGCACAGGGACCTGAAGCCCCAGAACCTACTCATAAACAGGGTACTGCTCTGGAGAAGGCCAAGAGTGGAGAGGCTGGAATCGGGTTGGGGAACACTGGGGAATGGGTCAGGGCGAGGGGAGCTGGAGCCTGCTCCCTCATGGTCCCCTTGCTCTTCCCTTAGAATGGGGAGTTGAAATTGGCTGATTTCGGCTTGGCACGAGCGTTTGGAATCCCGGTTCGCTGCTACTCGGCAGAGGTGAGCTGAGGGAAGGGATATGGGAGTTGAAGAACGAGTGACCAGTGACCATCCAGCACCTCCAGGGCTGTTTCCACTTTCTGTCTGTGCTGCCTCCTGCAACCCTCTTCAGCCCTCTAAGTGGAGATCCTTGTGGGTGGGGCTTTCTCCAGGTGGTCACACTGTGGTACCGTCCACCGGATGTCCTTTTCGGGGCCAAGCTATACTCCACGTCCATTGATATGTGGTCAGCTGGCTGCATTTTCGCAGGTGATGTCCTGGGGTTTTGTGGTGACACCTTCATGTCTTTCATGGCTGACATATAGCATCTGGAGGGTTTGCTGTGGGGAGAGGGAATGGGACCCTTGGTCTGCAGATTGAAGATGCGTGGGGGAAGAGAGTGTCCAGAGTGAAGAATCCTCCATCTACTGTACTTGAGCATCCTCTCTTTCCCCAGAGCTGGCCAATGCTGGGCGGCCTCTTTTCCCTGGCAACGATGTGGATGACCAGCTGAAGAGGATTTTCCGATATCCTTCCGCTTCCCTTTACCTCCCACTCTTGTCCTCCCTGCAGAAGGGGAGTGGACAGGGATCTTAGAACAGGGACAAGGGTAACGGGGGGATCCAGGGCTTCTCCAGCAGTGAGGGGAGCAGACCTCGCTGTCCCCTCTGTGGTGCACACTGTCCCCTTGAGAGTATATCCTGCAGGCAAGGAGGGCGATTCTGAGCTAGGCAGTGTCCAGAGGGTACAGGAACCAGGAGGGCAGAAGTGAGGATGACTTCTTAGGACCAAGGGCATCATGATTCGTTATTAGTTAACATCTTGACCCAGCTAAGGTGGCTGGCAGTGCGGTGGGGTGAGTGGGAGTGTTTGTCATGAACTTGTGCAGAGTGGGAGGGGCAGGGTGAGCTCTTGTGAGGAGCTCTACCCCTTGGAGGGAAGAGTGCCCTCTGCCCCTGGAGGTGCAGAGCTCTTCCCATGAGTGACCTTGACCCTGTGGACACGCTGCTGGGGACACCAACTGAGGAACAGTGGCCCGCCATGACCAAGCTGCCGGACTATAAGGTGTGATGAGCAGGAGGGCCCAGGGTTCATCAAAGATCCCTGCATTTTTAACACCGCTGCCTGTGCACCTCACACCCCTGACCCACCTCTACCCCTCCGCAGCCCTACCCAATGTACCCCGCCACAACGTCCCTGGTGAATGTGGTGCCCAAGCTCAACGCCACAGGGAGGGACTTGCTGCAGGTAGGTGACCAGCATGTGTCCAGAGGGACAAGGGGGGAGGGCAGAGCTGTGGCAGCCACCCTGGTGGGAACCTGGTGCCTTGCTCTTCCCTCTCCAGAACCTCCTGAAGTGTAACCCTGTCCAGCGCGTCTCGGCAGAGGAGGCCCTGCAACACCCCTACTTCTCCGACTTCTGTCCCCCTTAGGCCCCAGGCCCTGGCTGCCAGGCTGGGGCCTGGCCTATTTAAGCCCCATGAGGAGAGAGGATGGGTTGGGGGGGGTTGCTGATGTCCAGCTGTGCTGGGTCCAGCCAGGGTGGAGGTACCCTAGCTGGAGGTCATCAGTCCCCTCCATGGACTTTATTTAATTTCATAAACTGGCTCCTTGCCCACAGTCTGAGGTGGTGGGGTGGCCAGGAAGGGAGCCGGGAGCAGTGCTCCACTTGGCACCCTCTGCAACCCTGCTTCCAGCTCAGGCACCGCCAACTGGCCACACCCTGCCCCCAGACTGTAAGAGACCTGAGACAGAGGCTGCAGGCTTTGACCTTTGACCCCCTTCCTGGAGTCAGGGCTCTTCTGGGGGACAGGGCCTTGTTGCCCCTACTCCTTTCTGCATTTGACCCTCTAGGAGCAAAGATAGGCCTCTGACCAGGGACCAACAAGGCCTGTCCTGTCCTTGTGGTTGTCTGCATCTCTGCCCTGCCCCCAAAAACCTGCGAAAAAGACCCAAAGATCTGGTTCTACCAGGAATAACCCCGCTCCCTTCTGCCAGTTTTCCAGTGGCCAAGGCATAGAAAAAGAAAGGGGTCTGGGCCCAAGGCCTGGGGTGTCTTTCCTGACAGGGATGGGGAAAGGAGGACTCCCCAGTCCCTTCTAAAGCTTGAGGGGAGGTTGGGGATGCAAGAACTGTTCCTCTGGAATGCTGGGAACAGCGGTATCTGGAGGCTGAGCAGGAGGACTGCTGAGAGTTTGAGGCCAACCTGGGCTACATAGCAAGACTCTGTCTCAAATAAAAGACTGTTCCCATGGCGACAGACCAAGTTTCACACCTGGTC
Organism: Ctenomys sociabilis; assembly: GCA_004027165.1. Taxonomy (NCBI): domain Eukaryota; kingdom Metazoa; phylum Chordata; class Mammalia; order Rodentia; family Ctenomyidae; genus Ctenomys; species Ctenomys sociabilis. The sequence goes on from PVKA01039172.1 coordinate 7,915, forward strand.
CTACATGTGAGAAAAGCAATCATGGCCTTGAAGGAGGATCCAAGCTTGTGTTCTTAGAAATGGAAGAGCCAGACTGGGCATGGTGGCACATGCCTGTAATCCTAGCACGGGGAGGCTGAAAAGAGGAGGGTCACTACGAGTCTGAGCTGTGTGGTGAGACCCTGTAACAGATATATAAAGCATCAGAAATGGAAGAGCCCCTTGCCTTCTCCCCTGCTTGCTGAGCTCTGGGTGGGAGCCCCTTTCAGCTGTGGCCTGATAGTGCACATAGCACCCACTGATCAGACTCTGTGTCTCCCCTTGAGCTCTGGCCCTGGGGAGAGGGTCTTCTCTGAGATCCCCATAAACTCATTCACACTAAAGTGTAAATGACTGATCGCCTCTTACTACCATCCTCCTTGTGAAGGTTCCCTGCACCCAGCCCCAGTGTTGATGCAGCTCGTGATGGTTGGTAGGTAGGTGCTTCTGGACAGAGGAGGGCTCAAGCACTGGCTGTCTGCCCTGAGGAACAAGTGAGACAGATGTATTCATGCTTTATTTGGGGCAGAGACAACACATGCATAGGCCAGTGTATAGGAGGTGGGGAGTCTGGCCCTGGGCCCCTGGACTGCAGGTCTAGAGCCGTGTGACCAGGTAGCAGGTGCGCTGGGAGGCCGAGAGGGTCTTGGTGACAGCACAGGGTGGGGTGGGAGGCCTGGGGAGACACCAGAGGCTTCCGTGGGTGCTTTCACTACTGTGTCCCACCTCCTCTTGGGGGGCATTTTGTGTTACCTGTGGCCCAGGCTGAGGTGAGGAGCATGGGTCCTGTGGCCAGCCAGGCCTTGCTGAAGCTGCGGGAGGAAGCAGTGGGGAGGTCAGTTGCATCCCAGGTGGAGGCCTAGTGCCCCTCCGGAGCTGGCAGGACAGGCACATGGGCTGTTACCAGATTGGTGCGGGAGTGCCTTTGGGAGCGCCTTCGGTTCCAGAAGTACCCCAGCACCCTGTCCTGGAACACCTGGGAACCAGCACAGGGTGGTGGCCAGGGCACACCTTCCCTGGCCCTCTGGGCCGGCGCCTCCCCTCCCCCAACCAAGGCCCCAGACTACCTCACAGAGGAAATCTAGGATCTCTAGGATGGTGAGCAGGCTGGCTCCGATGAAGAGCCCCATCTGGCCCCCAATGTCGCCTGTGGAGGCAGGATGCATGTCAGCAGTCAGCCACCTGCCAAGCCATGCCCACACTGCCCTGGGTGCTCTGCACACACCAAGCAGCTCGGACATCTCGTAGGCCTTCTTCTGGTCCACCGTCTCATAGTTGAGGGCCTCAAAGAAGATGTCAAGGGCGAGCACGTTCTCTCTGTAGGAAAATGGATGAGAGCTCGCCCAGCTCCCCGAGTCCCTGAGCGCACCCTGATGGGGCCTGGGTTGGACCCCTTTGGGCCCCACCCACTCCACCTCAGCTGGCGCGGCTTACACGATGTAGGCCTCGCTGCGGTTGAATTTCCGGGCCAGGTAGCGGGCAGCGGCCCTGCTCGGGAGCCGCACCATGGAGAGCTCCTTGGCGTAGCGCGTGAGGGCGCACGGGTTGGGGCAGGTGCATGTTTCCTTCCGCACCACGGCGTCTACAGGACACCAATGCCCCTGTCAGGGCCGCCAGCCTGGCAAGGCCAGGTCAAGGATGGAGTTCAGTGGGGGAGGTTTGCCCCTTACCCAGGGCCAGGTCTGCACAGTCCTTGTATTGCTGGGGGCTGCACACGGGTGCACTGCCTGGAGTTGGAGGAGGCAGATACAGGGTCCTGAATAGTCCCCAAAGGGTCTTCCCCTGCCCCAAGACCTGACCCCAGCTCCTTACCAGGCATATGCATCATCCGGCACCCACACTTTCGAGCCACATAGCGGGCCTCGCAGGCCATGCGACATCCCATTAGGCTGTAGGGAGGGCTGGGGTTGGCACTGGGGCTGGGAGGACCCAGGAGATCAGAGAGTTCCTCCAAGTCGGGATCCATAGATGTGGAACTGCAATCGCCCCAGGGCGGCGGCAAGAAGCTCAGCTGTGGAGGGGGGTGTTAAGGAGGATCTGGGACAGGTGAGAGGTCGCTGGGTCTGGAGCCAGGCTAAGGGACTTGGAGTATACAACCGGGTTAGGGAGAAGCGAGGAGGAGGGGCTAGCTTGGAGGCACAGTGAGGATACTTGCTGCTTCTGACAGGACACGAAAGTTTGGTACCCGGGGGCTGCCCCGAAGCCCAGCTGATCGATGACTGGAGGCTCTTCCTGGCTGTGGATCTGCACTCGGATCCCCACCTCAAAGGGGGTTTCATCTGCAGGGAGGGGCCTTTGAGGCCTGAGCCCCACCCAGGGAGACCTTCCTTGGCAGCCCGCTCTGCCCAGGGCTTGGAAGAGCTACCCTTCTTCCTGCTCATAGAAAGCGTGTGCCTTGGGGCCTGTCCTGGGCAGCTCCTCCCTCCTCACCTTCCCCTAACCTTTCACAAACCATTGCCACCTCTAGCTTCACATGCGAACCCCTGGCTCCACATCCAGCCCACACCCACATTCCTCCTCAGAGGCAGCCACACCTGACGTGTGTGCCCCCTACCCATGGGCTTCCACACCGGCAAATACTCCTCTTGCTGCACATCCAGCAAGATATCCAGGCCGTTGCCAGCACCGCCTTTGGAAGTGGTGAGTAGCTCTGCCCCGCCAGCACCAGAGTTGAATGTGTAGCACTGTCCCATCCGGGTGAAGATCTGGCAAGGGGGCAGGAAGTGACAGCCCTCTCTCCAGACAAGCAGGAGCACATGGGCTTCTCCTCCCATAGGGCTCCTTCCGAGTCTTCCAGTTGCATTCTGGAGCCCTTGTGTTGATGCCCAAGCCCTAGACAATGTAGTGAAGCCCTCTCTGATTCACCGCTGCACCCCCTGCACCCCCACCAGCTGCAGGCACTGCCTACAGGGCAGGTGTGACTTCTGGGGTACGAGGAAAGGAAGGAGATAGCTGCCTCCTCAGGCTGGCAGGACACTAAAGGGGAAGAGGAAAGCAAGTTCTCCCCTGGCACAGAGAGAGGGTCTGTGGCCTGCGGGATGGAGGTACCACCAAAGGTCCTCCACAGGAGCATGGCCCATGCAGCCAGCTGGGGTCAGGGGATGTGCCCTGTACAATGCCACCCAACTGGAAGACAGGGAGGGAACAGGATGGTACTATGGGGCGGGGAGCCTGGCCTGCAAGAAGGAAAGGGTGTTGGACAGAGGGTGTCAAAGTTCCCTGATCTTAGGGGAGTGGTGTGTGTGTGCGTGTATCCCTGGGCAGGATGGGTGGGAGGCAGCTCACCATGGTGAAGTTCTCTGGCCCACAAGGCTCTCCGCGGTAGTGGCAGTCCAGCAGCATGTCATCGAGTGAGTGGCCAGCACGGGCATAGAGCTGTGCCATGTCGAAGGTGGGGCTGGGCATGAAGCCGGGTGGCGTGGGCGGCCTGCCCAGGGCTTGGAGGAAGGCAGCGTGCTCAGCGGGGTCAAGGCCCAGCAGCGCAGGGCCGGCCCAGTGCAGGTCGTTGGGTGTGAGGCGGGAGCGGCGCAACGGGTTGATGTTGCAGAGGGTGACAGCGGGGAAGGTGAGCCGGCGGCTCTCGCGTTCATCCAGGACAGTCTCGTGGTGGAACTCTCCGTAGAAGTGAACCCGCTCCACCACCTGGTGCAGGAAGGCCGCCAGCGACAGGAGCACGGCTAAGGCCCACAGCCCGCGGCGTGGGGAAAGGCCCCCGGGGCGGAAGACATGGCCCAGCCCATGCAGCGTGCAGCTGCTGGCGAACACGTAGATGTTCGCACCGGGCCTCTGAACCTCCTCTGGCCCTGAGGAGCCCTTCATAGCTGCAGCTGGAGAGGAAGAGGGAGGAGAGGAGGCCTGCAGCTTAGAGGGAGCTTAGGTGGTCAGGTACACAGGCAGGGGCCCGACAGGTGAAGTGGGCAGAGGAGAGGGCGGGGGAAGAGCTAGGGTGAGAGGTGGGGAGGCACTGGCCTGGTGAGTCAGGAAGCGGTGACCTGTGGGTCCAGCCTGGCCTTCTCCAGAGCAGGCGGTGGCTCAGTCCTCCGCTCCGCAGCAGGGGCCAGGTAGGGTGCAGGCACTGGTGGCAAGCCCAGGCTGCGGGGCGGCGCTGAGTGGAGCTGCTGCAGAGGATTGGGTTTCAGCAGTGAGGGGGGCCCAGGGGCCAGCAGAATGGTCTGGGGGGCAGGGAAGTCCCTGGAGCCCCAGGCTGAGCCATTAGTGTAGGGGGGGCCACTGCTGTCAGAGACCATAGGCGCCAGGAGGAAACCACAGCGGACCTGGGGAGGGCTTGGAGGGAACCCTGAGGTAAGTCGGGGCTTGGGGTGCTGTTGGGGTTAAGATTGCCTCTGAGGCCTCGGCACCCAGGTTGTAGCCCCTGCATATCGGGCCTGGGGTCAATCACTGACCAGCAGCGCAGCCCCTCCCGCTGCTGTCTGGCTCTGAGCGCCCCGCTTGCGCTCATCTCCTCTTGTGGAGTGGACTTGGCTCGTGACCAGGCCAGAGCGGTGGGAAGCTCCGCATCAGCAGATCTGCGGCCCCAGCACCCAGGTCCTACTGTACATGCAGGGACCCCTTGTGGAGTCAGATCCCCACTCCCTACACTCAGAGCCCTGTTGGTGAAGCTGACCTGATCCCCAGGTGCCAGGGGTGCCCTGTGACCCACACCTTCTCCTTACTGAACACATCCCAGAGACCCTGTGATGCCCAGCACCTGGAAACGCTGGTGGAAGTGGCTGCATGCCACGCCAGGGCACGACGTGTGAGGTTTACTTAACCTCTCGCCCTGCTGAGGACCAGCGGGGCTTTCCAGTTTTTCCAGCACAAACACTTGCTACCAATACCAGTGCACGGGCGTAGACTTCCAAAACACAATGGCCAGGTCAAGAGGCCACAGTAGCGGTGATTTGATGTCACCACACTCCCCTCATGGCAGGGCTGTCATTTTGCGCTCCCCTCTGCATGGGAGAAGGAGTGCCCTCTGCTCCTGAATGGGGCGCGTCTGTGCTGAGCCGGCCAAGTGCCCTCCAGAAAGCTGAACCAGTGTGGGATCTGAGCTGGGTAAAAGGGGGCTTGGGTTGGGCCCCCCACAGGTGCAGCAGTGACCTTGGCAGGCGCTGCCTGCAAGGCCAGTGCTGGCTGAGCTGCTAGGCTGAAGCTGCACAGGGCACTGGGCCAAACTGGACGGCCATGGCCCAGCTGAGCCACAGTCCACTGTCAGCTCCGGACTGGTGGAACAGGCCTGAGAAAGACAGCAGGCATGGCTTTGAGGACTTAATGCAAGTTTATTTCATCTCATCTGAAACTCTGGGGGCTGCTAGATTAATTGCAGTGGCTTCTGTGAGTGGTCAGGGTGTTCTCCAACAAAACGTGGTCACGCTGTGCCTCAGCTGTTCCTCTGTCGCACCTCCAGGCCGTGTGGTGATGGTGTCCTGGGCTGTCATGTCAGCAGCACAGGATGGGTACATAATTGGAAAGGGATGGATATGGTGGCTTGTGGCACAGAAGTGACCATTTCTTGAATCTACCACACTGTGATTTTTGGTCTCGCTGTGTAGTTCAGGCTGCCCATGAACTCACATGTATTCTCCTGCCTCAGCCTCCTGAGTGTTGGGATTACAGGCACGCACCACAGCCAGCTCACACTGATTTTTAAGCATTTAAAAATCAGTCATAGGAGGCTGAGGCAGGAGGATTGTTGTGAGTTCGAGACCAGCCTGAGCTACAAAGTGAGTTTAAGGCCAGCCTGAACTGCATAGTGAGACCCTGTCTCAAAAAGACAAAAAAAAAAAAAAAAAAAAAAATCAGTCATAGGGCTGGCGATATAGCTCAGTAGGTTAAAGCGCCGGCAAGCAGGTACAGGGGCTGGGGGTTCAATCCTCAATTGCTGAGAAGGCAATTGAGACTGGGTGTGGTGGTGCATGCCTGTAATCCCAACTCTTTTTTTTTTTGTCTTTTTGAGACAGGGTCTCACTATGCAGTTCAGGCTGGCCTTAAGCTCGCTTTGTAGCTCAGGCTGGTCTCGAACTCACAATCCTCCTGCCTCAACCACCCGAGTGCTGGGATTACAGGCATGCGCCACCATGCCCGGCACAATCCCAACTCTTGGGAGGCTGGAAACAGGCACTACGAGTCCCATCTAGTAGTGAGACTCTGAACACCCTGTAGACCCTTCCCTAAAATACTAAAAAAAAAAGTTATGACCACAGGTCATCCCATTTAACTTTTTTTAAAAAATAGAGATAGGGTCTCTATGTAATTCATACTGGCCTTGAGCTCACTGGTTCTCTTGCCTCAGCCTCTTGAACCCCAGAATTACAGGTTCAACTCCTACTTATCTTTGGAAGGGGCTTCAAAACCAAGCACAGCCTGGCTCTCTTTTATTTTACTAGACAGGACTCATAGTGGTCTGCCTGTCTACAGCCTCCCAAGAGCTGGGATTATAGGCACGAGCCACCACACCCAGTCTTGGCTGCTGATCTCTACCAAGCAGGTGCTAGTGGCAGGCTGAGGTGGGTTACTAGGCAGCTGGCCTCGGGGCACCTGTGGCAGCACCTGGTCCTAAACCATGACCCAAGCTGCAGCAGCCTCTGCTGTCTGTCCTGCTGCCACTGTCCGTGGAAGACAGAGCCACTCTTTTGCCATAGGAAGAGCCCGAAATGCCTGGCAGGCAGTGCAGGTGCAGCACAGAGATCCCCTCTTCCTGCCCTGGGGAGTAGCTCTGAGTGCCACGGCACTCACAGTGGGATAGGGGAGGGTTCTTAGTGGGAAACGACGTGGCCAGGGTCAGGGAAGGGAGCTACCAGGCCTGCTGGGGATGTGTGAGGAGGGCAGGTACAGCTGCAGCAGTGCAGGGGCATGACGGTGGCACAGGCTCAGACTAGGGGCCCTTCCCATGTGCCTGGCTCCAGATGCTGCTTAGGGGTCCAGGCCTGCCCCATTTGCCCTAGGGTGACAGGCTCCTAGGCTTGGGACCTGGTCTCTTTCAGCCTCCTTCAGTGGGGCAGGAAGCTGGCTTCAGTCTCAGGGGTCAGACTCAAGGCACAGAGGTGGGGCTTCGTTCCCAGCGAAGCAGGCGGGCATTTCCAGCAGGAAAGGACCATCTGTCCTGCATCCTACCCTGACCAGGCATAGCCCTGGCAGGTGTGGGTCCATGTAGGGCAGCGGGCAGGGATCAGGACTGTGAGGCCTGAGGTCATGGGGAAGAGACAGTGAAGGCAGAAGCTGTGGGCTAGGGCCAGGAGCGCTTGGGTGACAGTCCTCAGGCAGGTGAGGCAAGCAAGCCCCTGGCTTGGGGAAGGGCCCTGGCATTCAAAATCCCAAGGAACTGGGGCCGGGCAACTTTACTTGGTGTAGCTGACCTGCGGTCAGCTCAACAACCCTAGTGTGTGAATAGGAAGGGGGCGGCAGGGGGTGACAGGGGCAGAATGGTGGGAGAAAGCCAGACTCTGACCCAGCCACAGTCCAGCTTTATTGTGTCAGGGGAAGGAGCGGCAGCCCCCCCCACATGCTGGCCCTCCAGGGACTCAGCTCTCACACTGGTACTAAGCAGTGACCAGACCTCGGAATCATTCTCAGGTCCTGTGCCAGTGGTCCTGGGGGTCTCTCAGGGTCTCCAGAGGTGGGGCCGATGGCAGCGGGGCATCCAGGGCCTGTCTGCGGATGAGCTCAGCGTATAGCCCGCCTTTCCTCAGGAGCTCTTCGTGGGTCCCAGCCTGCAAGTGTGGGGAGGGCCTGAGGGTCACCCCAAGGTGCCCGTGCAAAGCCTGGGGAGATGGTGCCATGCTCAGGGTCACGTAAGCTGGCATCCCTTGTAGTGACCCTGGGAAAGGAAGTGCGTTGGGCACAGTGATGTGCTCGCGCAGGCCCACCTCCTTGCCTGCTCTGGAAGTTGGAAGAACACTGGAAGCTCGTGTGTCCTGAGCCATGTGCTGCCCCAGAGCTACTCCTGCCTGGCCTCTCCGGTCCCGGCTGCGGCCTCTCTACACCCCAGCCCCCAGGTGGCTGCCCTGTCCCCAGAGATATCCACATTACCCTTGGCTCCCGGAAGCCTCTGGTACAGCTGGGCTCGTCTGGAAAAGGGCAGGGCACAGGCAGAGGCTCACAGATGCGGCTGCACTGCCTGTCCCTCAGGGAGGGTGCAGCAGCCTCTAATGGGCCATCCCACACTCAGGCCGGACGCACCTCACAGACCCGGCCGTCAGCCATGACGACGATGTGGTGGGCTGCACGCACAGTACTGAGCCGGTGTGCGATGACCAGCACAGTGCGGCCAGCACTGGCCCGGTCCAGTGCCTCCTGTACCACCCGCTCAGACTCCGCGTCCAGGGCGCTGGTGGCCTCATCCAGAATCAGTACCGTGGGCTGCTTGATCAGTGCCCGGGCGATGGCCAGGCGCTGCTTCTGGCCACCAGACAGAGTTGTGCCTCGTTCACCTGGGGAGGTAGAGGGTGGGGTGAAGGCTGAGTTACCCTCAGCTCCGCGCTTGGGGTGGCCTGCAGTGGGGCGCTGGGTTCTTCCTTCCAGCTGGAGTGCACTCACTCCGCTGCTTCTGAGGGCCCCATGGTTGTCCTGCCTCGCTGACAGGGAAGAGGAGACAGCTGTCAGCTCCCTAGTCCCACCTCTGTGCAAATGAGTGGACAGACTGTGAAGAGAAATGTGCCTCACGCTGGCAGGGTCTTGGGGATGGGTGTGCTGCTGTGGCCAAATGTGGCTCAGAGCAAGGTTTTAGGTGGTGGAACTTGAGGCCCAGAGGACAGCAGCAGTGACAGTCTGGGAGGCCAGAAGGGCCTCATGGGCCAGCGAGATGGCTGCATGTCACAGGTCACTGCTGGGGTGCGGCACAGCGGTTGTGCTGGGACCTGAGTGACGAGGAGGGCCTGCCCGACAGGCAGCAGGACCTCCTCTGCAGCAGACGGGCCACGGCCAGGAAGGCTGGCACCTGAGCCACCTGGAAAGGGCTGAGGACTCCGATGTTCCTGTCCTGAGAGGCAAAGCTGGAAGCTATGAACACAGCCCAGACACTGATGCTAACTACAGCCAGAGATTGAGACAAGAACGTTCCGGACAAATACTCAAGCTGCAGGCTGCAGTGTGTGTGCTCTGAGGGTCAACTGTGTGTCCCTACTATCCTCTGTAACATTGGACGACTCCTTTAAAAAAAAAAAAAAATGAGACCCTCAAGATGGGAGCCAGAAGGGGAGAAAATTATGGGGAGAGATTCTCCTTCTTTCTCAGGCCCGGCAGTCTCTGAGAAAGTTCCAGAGCAGTGAATCCTCCTGTCTGTGGCCAGGGTCCTGTCACCTCAACGCCCATTACTTCCTCTGCCTCCCCCACCACTGAAGTCCTGCCTGTGTCCGCTGCCCATGGGGTCTGCCTACCTGGGCTGCGTGTCCTGGGCCTTGCCTGTGTCCCCTCCCATGGTCCTCGTCTCTCTTCCCTGCCATCCCTCCTGGCCTCAGTCCTGCAGTGTCTTCACTGCCCATAGGTGACACCGTCTCTCCTGTGCCCGTCACCCTGGGGCCTGTGACTCGGACTCACCAACAATGGTGTTGTAGCCATCGGGGAAGCTGCAGATGAACTCATGGGCGTTGGCCTCCTTCGCAGCCCTGTACACTTCCTCATCCGAAGCTTCCAGTTTCCCAAAGCGGATGTTCTCCATGACGGTTGTTCCAAACAGGACCGGCTCCTGTGGGGAGGACACAGAAACGGTCCACACACAATGCTCTGACTCCATCCCCGAGTGCCACCTGCATCAGGACTTTTTATTTTTGGTTTTTGAGACAGGGTCTCACTATGCAGTTCAAGCTGGTCTTGAATTCACTGTATAGCCCAGACTGGCTTGGAATTCCAGGCAATTCTGCTTTAGCCCCCCGAGTGCTAGGATTATTGGCATGCGCCACCAGTCCCTTGTAAGAGACTGTTTTGACTGGATCTCTGACAAGGGAGTCTGAAGTTCAAAGTCAAATGTCAATCAAGTCCAGGTGGAGTGGCACATGCCTGTCATTCCAGTACTTGTGAAGGCTGAGGCAGGAGGAATCATCGTGAGTCTGAGGCCAGCCTGGGCTCCACAGTGAGTTCAAGGCCATCCTGGACTCCATAGTGAGTCCTTGTCTCAAAATAGTCATGCTTCTCCCAGGGCATGCAGGCGGCTCCCCGATGTGGAATGCTGAGGGCGCTGCTCTGTTTCCCAGCCTGCACAGCAGGGTTGGCCATCACGGCTTAGTGAGAGGGTGGTGGCACCAGCTAGGACGGGGTGCCTCTGGCAAGAGGCTGCCCAGGAAGTGTGGAGGAGGCCCGAGCCTGCCGGGGAGCTGGGAAAGAGGTCAGGGGTGGAGGAGGGTGAGGCCAGAGCCCAGCTGTGCCCCTGGGGCATGCCATCCTCAGACCACACCTGGCTTATGAAGCCGATGACCTGGCCCCGGAGCCAGGAGGGGTCGAGCGTGCGCAGATCATGCCCATCCAGCATCACCACACCAGCCGTGGGGTCGTAGAAGCGTTCTAGCAAGGAAGCCACTGTGGTCTTTCCTGGGGCAGGGGGGTTTGGGGAGGAAGAAGGTAGAGCTCATACACTGTCCTAGGAAAAGGGACCCATGTGGCAATAAGGGACACAGCTCAGAGAGGAATAGGGGGCCACTGCTCCCTGCCCGGCTCTGGTGGCTGCCAGAGGAGTTGGGGGTGGAGAGCTGGGGACTTCCTTACCTCCCCCGGACTGGCCCACGAGGGCCACAATCTTGCCAGGGGGCAGCGTCAAGGTGAAGTCCTTCAGCACCTGGAAGCCAGGGCGGCAGGGGTAGCTGGGGGTCAAGGAAGCCCTAGTCAGAGTGGGCTCCTGGCCTTTTAGCCCTGTGCCCTCCTGATCTCCCTATGCCCCTCCAATGGGGCCAGTTATGGGGATGTCTGGCTGGACCTTGGGTCTGTGCCCGTTCAGTACCACCCTGCTGTTCAATGCTCACCTGAAGCTGATGTCCTGAAATGTGACAGAGCCTCGCAGCTGCTCCTTGGGAATGCTGTGGCCCCCCGAGAGTGGGATGCAGGGACTTAGGGCCATGTACTCGAAGACACGGGCACCTGCACTGAGGCCCCGCACTACCTGCAGGGGAAGCCCAAGTCTGCATAAGGTAGGATGGGCCATCTCTGTGCAGTCAGGCTGTAACCAGGGGGGCTCCAGACCGCCCCCCCCAGAGGCTGCACATGGGGCAGCACACAGGACCAGCCCCAGCTTAGGAACCCCCACTCACCTGACCAAACAGGACAGAGAGGTTGGCCATGGACCTGCCAAGAGCAGAAAGGGTTGCTAGCACCTTCCTGGGGGTGGCAAGAGCCAGGGAGGATGGGTGGGAGGGACTTGGGGCCAAGGGCAAGATGGCTTCCAAGACCTGGACCTGAAGAAAACTGGGACCTAGGGCTGGGGAGATGACTCAGTAGAATAAGTGCTTCCCTGGCAAGCACAAGGCCCTGAGTTCAATCCCTAGTTCTGCCAAGAAACAAAACAAAACAAAACACAAAACAACACTGGGACCTGGTGATTTGTCCCCCAAGCCTCTGGCCCTGCCGGGCTGTGAAGTGAGGCCCTAACTCATCCTGAGATCCGGGAGGCTCTGGGAGGAGGGGCGGTGGGATGAAGGCCTGAGGGCCCAGGGGTGGTCCTGACCCCAGCATGAGGGCTGAAGGTGGTTCACAGCATGAGAGGTGACATCAGCCAGGAAGAGGGACCCTAGTGGCCCATGACCTCCTGCCCTGGACC
>PVKA01039174.1:0-19677 GCA_004027165.1 Ctenomys sociabilis
TCTTTTTTTTTTTTTCCTCATTAAGATGAATAAAAAAAAAAGATGGGACTGGAGAACTAGTCTAAAAACCTGCCTGGCAAGCACAAGGACCTGGGTTTGATTCCTGATACCACATGCTGTGCTGGATCCCAGAACCCCAGGAGTGTTGTGTCGGTGCTAAAACCTGATGTGGTGGTGAATGCCTATAATCCCAGCACTGGTGGGGCTGAGACAGGAGGATCACTATGAGTCCAAGCTGCATAGTGAAACCCTGTACCAAATAAATGAATAAACAAAAGATTTTTTAAAATTAAAAATATTAAAAGATATGAAGATATAAGAGAAGGGTTGGACATAGTTGGATATAGTTATAATCTTCCTTTTAAAAAAGTTTCCCTTAGTCAGGTGTGGTGGCGCATGCCTGTCATCCCAGCATTCGGGAGGCTGAGGCAGGAGGATTGTTGTGAGTTCGAGACCAGCCTGAGCTACAAAGTGAGCTTAAGGCCAGCCTGAACTGCATGGTGAGACCCTGTCTCAAAAAAAGACAAAAAAAAAAAGTTTCCTTTAATGAATATGCTTGCAATACATGATAATTATATTCATCTTTATTTGTCTGTCTATTTATTGAGTCTTGCTATGTAGTTCAGACTGGCCTCAAACTCACTATGTAGTTGGGGCAGGCCTTGAACTGACAATCCTCCCATTTCAGCCTCTCCAGTGCTGGGATAACAGGTGTGACCCACCCACCACGTCTGATTTATTTGTTGTTCTATGTGTGCGTATGGGGGGATATTTTATTGAGATAGGGCTTCCTATGTATTACAGGCTGGTCTTGAACTCCTGGATGCTCCGAACCTGAGTGCTGGGATGACAGGTGTGCATCACCACCTGCAGCTGTATTTACTTTAGGAGTTGCACAGGTCTGCTACATCTTAATCATTTGTACTTTCTCTTTCCACCCTCCGTTTCCTCCTTCCCGTTTTTTTTTTTTTAGGGAGGTGTACTAGGACTTGAACTCAGGGCTCTTGCCAGGCAGGTGCTGTGCCATTGAGCTATATCCTCACCCACCCCCACAGCCTGTTAGCTTTTCTTTCTCTGGTTCCTGTCATCTAGGATTTATTGTGCTGTTTACATTATTTATACTTTGGGTTTCTTATATAAGAGAAATAATGACCCTTCTCTGCTGGATTTATCTCACTCAGTGTTGTGGGCTCATGGTGTAAGCTTGTCCACACAAGGGAATCACACTTACATTTTGTGGCTGGTGTGTGTACAGCATGTACCATGCTGCATACTTGCTTTCTCCATCCGCCTAGTGGCTGCTTCCAGGATTTACGTGTGGTGCTGCTATAAACAGCTGTTCTGTTTTTCTTGATTATAATCATTTTTTAAAAATTTATTTATGTATTTGCTACAGGGTCTCACTAAGTAGCTTAGACTCATAGTGATCCTACTATTTAAGGCTCCCCAGCCCTGGGATTACAGGTGTGGGCCACCACATCTGGTTTCAGTGCCCAGGGGCAGGGCCAGCACAACATGTGGTACCTAGAATCAAATCTGGGCCCTTGTGCTTGCCAGGCAGGTGCTTAGGACTGCTGAGCTACCTCCCTCGCCCCTTTTCTTGATTAAAAAAGCAGCACAAGTCCAGTGACTAGCACCTGTATTCCCAAACACTTGGAGGCAAAGGCAGGAGAATCTCTTGAACCTAGCGTTCACAGCCAACCTAGGAAACACTGAGACGCTGTGTCCAAAAAATTAGGTCTGGAAATATAGTTTAGGGATACAGTCTGTGTAAGATCCTGGGTTCAATCTAGCACCATAAAATAAAAATAAGGTCAGAGGCCCATGAGATGGCCCAGTAGAATAAGCACTTGCCTGGCAAGTTCAAGGGCCTGAGTTCAATCCGCAAATAAATACTAAGGTCAGGTGTGGTGGCACATGCGTACAAATCCCAGCACTCCAGAGGTTGAGGCAGGAGGATCACCACAAGACTGAGCCCAGCGTAGGTGAAACCGCAAATTCAAAGCCAGCCTGCCCTACAAGCTGAGGTACTGTGTCAAAAAATTTTTTTAAAGTAAAATAAAAAGCAAATTAAAGACGTCCAAGTTTTTGTTTGCTCTTTTTTTTTTTTTTGGAAGAACCAAGGATTGAACTCAGGCCCTTGTGCTTGCCAGGGAAGCGCTTATTCCACTGAGGCATCTTCCCAGCCCCTGGTTTTCTTTCTTTTTTTTTTTACTTTGATAATTTATTTTTATTTTTGTTTTATTGAAGTACAAATATCAATGAGACAGTTTTAAGATACCTTGACAAGATGGATTTGATAAATTAATACATTGCAAACTGTTTTCATAATGTTTTGGTATCATAGAAGGTGCATACATGATATTATACTTACAGACATTATTATACCGTATGTCTCTTATCAGTATATTAAGAGAGAGCTGGGTGTGGTGGCGCATGCCTGTAATCCCAGCACTCGGGAGGCTGAGGCATGAGAATTGTTGTGAGTTCAAGACCAGCCTGAGCTACAAAGTGAGCTTAAGGCCAGCCTGAACTGCATAATGAGACCCTGTCTCAAAAAAAGACAAAAAAAAAAAAAAAAAAAAAAGTAAATTAAGAGAGTGTAGCTGTTTGCGTATCTTATTTTTTATACCTGAATTACATCAAAGATTCAATAATTAATACTTTCTACCTTGTTATTTTCCTAGTGGTTGTCCATAGTACTAGAAGCCGACTTAATATTCTGTCCAACCACCATTAGTGCTAATCTTGCCTCTCATAGAATTATGTAGAAGCACGGCGTTATCTATCCCAACTGTACTGTCCATACACACACATCATGATTCTTCCTTTCTATACCCCCTCCTTTGTCTACACCTGTCAAAGCTGGGCACTCTGTTGTCATTCAACTAATTTAGGTGCCTGAACTCAACAACACAATCCAACAGTCCAGCATTCCACAACAATAGTGAGTTATCTGAGGAAGTTGTCGACCATAGCCATTTACAGCTCAACTTATTACAAGTTTGTTACAGAAAATAAATAAAGGCTGGAGTAGTTGCTCATGTTTGTAATCCTAGCAGCATTCAGGAGGCTGAAGCAGGAGGATTGTTGTGAGCTTCAGACCAGCCGGGACTACAAAGTGAGCTTAAGTCCATCCTGAACTGCATAGCACGATCCTGTTTCAAAATGACAGGAAAAAAAAAAAATGAGAAAGAAATTTCCTCTTCTTCAAAATTGCAAAAATAATTATTCTAAAGTACTTTTTAAAATAAATTTTTTTGTTTGATTATTTGAGACAGGATCTTGGGCTAGTGATATAATTCAGTGGTGGAGCAGCTCTCTAACTTGCACAAGGCCATCCTCAGGAGCAGGGAGGTTCTGAGTTGCTAACAGGCAAGCTCCCATCAGGGAAGCCAATGCAGGGCCAGCCAGATAGCTGAGCAGATTCGAGTGCCTCCCTGATCCCTAGCTTGCCTTGCTGGCCCTGTCCCCTGGCGCACTGAGATGGTGATATGCTCACCTGCCTGTAACCCCAACACTTGGGAGGTTGAAAACAGGAGGATTGTTATGAGTCTGACCTGTGTAGTGAGACCCTGTACTAAATACATAAAAATAATAAATAAATAAATAGAAAGCCAATGCAACAAGCTTCTCCAGGAGACTGAACAGTGCTCCAGAGCCAGGAAGTGATGCTCCAAGTGAAGACCAGAGCTCCCCCAGAGAGATTCATAGCCATTCTCAGAGACAACAAGTCTCTTTTGACGATGAGAGCAGCCAAGTTCATCAGCAAAGGCAGCATGATAAGCTCCTCCAGGAAAACCAATAGCTCCCTATAGCTTCCCAACAGCTTCCTCTCCAGTTCTGCCTCTTATGCTGTCTGCAATAATCCTCGGGTGGGCATGTCACATACCCAGCACCACCCTGATTCAGTTCAGCTGGGTGTTACAGGTTGCTCACCAGCTGTCAATCCACCACAGTGGGCTTTCCAGTCTCAGCTTATCAAACACATCTATGGTTGAAAAGCTGGGTCAAAGCCGGGTGTGGTGGCGCAAGCTTATAATCCCAGCACTTGGGAGGCTGAGGCAGGAGGACTGTTGTGAGTTCGAGACCAGCCTGAGCTACAAAGTGAGCTTAAGGCCAGCCTGCACTGCATCATGAGACCCTGTTTCAAAAAGACAAAAATAAATAAATAAATAAGTAAATAGAAAGCCAATGCAACAAGCTTCCCCAGGAGACTGAACAGTGCTCCAGAGCCAGGAAATGATGCCCAGGAGGCTGAGGCAGGAGGATCACTGTGGTTTCAAGGTCAGCCTGGACTACTCAGTACATTCAAGGCCAGCCTGTACTCATAGCAAAACCTTGTGTAAAAAAAAGATGCAAACAATAAAAAAGCTGGATCAAATGTCACCCTGTTAGCTGGGCATGGTGGCATCTTCCAGTAATACTAGCATTCTCAAAAGCTGAGACAGGAGGCTCACATATTCAAGCTTAACCTGAGTAATTAAACAATTTAGCAAGAACCTCTTGCAAAATAAAAACAGAAGCCAGGTGTGGTGATGCATGCTTGTATTTTTCTCCGGAGCCTGAGGCAAGAGGATGCCAGGAGTTAAAGGTCAGCTTAATCGTGAGTGAGACTCTTAACAACAACAAAATAGAATACTAAGTTCCTCCACATTGTTGAAGCTCACACTTTCAGAATGTCTTTCTTGGATATGAGTGTGACATTTTTAGTACTTTTTTAAAAAGTATCTTCCGTAGTAGCAAATCAATTTTATTTAACATATATTCTGCACTTTCCTATCTTAGGATCCTTGCTGATTCTGAGTTTGAAAAATAAGATAAATCAGACTATCTTCAAGGGCTTCTGTTTGGCAAGAGACTAAGAGGCAAATATCCCTGGTGAGGCAAGGTTAGGTTTGCCTGAGGGGAGATTGGATTTTCAGAAAAAGCCAAGTGCTTTCCAAGTCTCTCAAAGCAACTGGGTGCAGTACAGAGGCAGCTTGTTCAGCTTTCCTGTTTGAAACTGATCTTCTAAATTCATTTGCCCAGCTTCTTTGTTTTACTTTATTCTAATTAATTTTTTTTCTTTTAAACATTTATTTATTTATTTATTTAATTTATTTATTTTTAGTACCAGGGATGGAACTCCGGACCTTGAGATTGCTAGGCAGGCACTTATACAGCTGAGCTATCTCCCTGGCTTTTTTTTTTTGGCGGTACTGGAGATGGAAGTCAGGACCCTGTTCTTGCCAGGCAAGCGCTTATTCTACTGAGCTATCTCCCTGGCCCTGAGATGGGATCTAGCTATGTAGTACAGGCTGGCCTTGAGCTCACTTCATAGCCCAGGCTGGTCTCCAACTCACAAGGATCCTCCTGTCTCAGGCTTCCCAGTGCTGGGATCACAGATGTGAGCCACCATGTTCCACTTGCCCTGCTTCTTTAAAACCCAGACTCCCACTTTATGGTAACACTCCTCTATACTGAGTCTTTCCAGCTACAGTTTTGCTTTATTTTATTTCATTTAATTTTATTCTAAGACAGGGTCCCACTATATATAGTTCAGGCCAGCTTTGAACTTATGATGATCTACCTGTCTTCGCCTCCCCAGTGCTGGAATTACAAGTGTAAGTTACAGCATCTGACAACAATTTTTCTTTGCAATACTGGGAATTGTATGCAGTCTTTTCACTGAGCTACATCTATGGCTCATTACTACTACTATTTGGAGTAGTGGGGATTGAAACTAAAGCCTATCTATTGAGTTACATCTCTAGGATATTTATTTATCTATCTATCTATCTATCTATCTATCTATCTATCTATCTATCTATCTATCTATTTATTTATCTTTTTGAGACAGGGTCTCACTGTGCAGTTCAGGCTGGCCTTAAGCTCACTTTTTTTATAGCTCAGGCTGGTCTCGAACTCACAACAATCCTCCTGCCTCAGCCTCCCAAGTGCTGGGATTACAGGCATGTGCCACCACGCCTGGCAAAACTTTTTTTTTTTTGGCGGAACTGGGGATTGAACTCCGGCCCTTGCGCTTGCCAGGGAAGCGCTTATTCCACTGAGCCATCTCCCCGGCATCTCTAGGACTTTTAAAAATTTATTATTATTATTATTTTTGTATTTGGTACAGGGTCTACAGGGGTCTTGGTATAGAGATCGGACTTGTAGTGATCCTCCTGTTTACAGCCTCCTAAACACTGGGATTATAGGTAGGCGCCACCATGCCCAGTCTAAAACTTTTTCTTTTTTTTTTTTTTTTTTTTTTTTTTTTTTTGAGACAGGACCTCCCTATGTAGTTCAGGCTATCCTTGAACTCACAGTGATTCTCCAGTGTGTTGAGGTTATAGGCGCGCCCCTCACCTGGCTTGCCACATACGTGAGAAGTTCTCTGCTGAGGCTCTATCCTTCATTACCGCATTGGGTGCAGAGATAACACACACAGGATGAACCCTGAGGTGCTACTGGGCCCCAGAGGCGCCTTAGCCAGTCCAGGAACTTCACAGTACGCCTCCTGCCAAACAATCTGGGATTGTACAGTGACAGCTCTGTGATCCCAGGGACATCGCGAACCCTGAAAGGGCCCACATCCGCGGAGGCCAGGTGGGACAGAGCCGGGGGTTGCTGCTTGGTCCCCGGGGGAGCGTCCCAGTGCTCGGGTGGGCGTCGCGGGCGGAGCAGCCCTTCCTGAGGGGACGCCGCGGTCTTGGGCTGCCCTGGACCACAGGCGCAGGGATGGGGTCAGGAACGCCACGCAGGCGGAGAGGATGGGCTCGGCCGGGACTCGGGGAGTCTGACTCCGCCAGGGTCGGGGCTCAGCCTGGAACCTGCCCCAGAGCCCGCGGGAGGTCAGGGGCGTGCTCGTGGGCCGTCGGGGACCTTCGCCCCTCGCCGGCGCCCCCTAGCGGGCACCCAGTCCCCCTCCCCTGGCGCCCCGGTCCCCTCCCCTCACTGCCTGGCCCTACGCCCTCGCGCCGCCCTCGGCACCACCCGGCCCTCATTCCGCGCATTCCGCGCCCCTGCGGACCGAGGCCGGGCTGGGCAGGGCCGTGAGGGCAGGTGAGAGGCGCCCGCCCGGCCGCGAGTCCTGCCCGTGGGCTCCACCGCCCGCCCTGGCCGCTTGTCTCCGTTGGTCCTCCGGGAAGGCTCCTCCCTCCGCGGCGGCCGGACTCTGCGCGGCTTGGCGGCGACAGTGTCCTGGCTGGAGCTCTGAGCCCACCTTGCCGTGCCGAGCGCGCCGGAGAGGGGGCGCCCGCCTGACCCCAGCCCCGCGCTCCTCGCACCACAGACTGGTAAGGCTGCGCGGGGCTGCGGGACGCGCCGGGGGACGTCGGTGCGGGACGAGACGCGAGCACGGGGCACGTGCCGGTGGTGTCACCGAGGAACGGGGAGGCGGCGCAGACTGCATGCAGGGTGCGGCTGGGGACACTGGGTGTCGGAGACTTGTGGGGAAAAGGTCCGGGCTGTAGAAAAGACCAGAGAAGTGGACGCGAGCACGCAGGCGACACAGCCACGGTCCTTCTTGCGGGCGTGAGCAGAAGGGCTGCGTGGCGAGCGCGGCCGCCGGCGTGGGGCTCCTGCGCGGGTCGCGTGCCGGGTCCAGGAGGAGGAGGGACCGCGGGAAAAGAGCCTCAGGAGCACCCTGCGCGCGGGAGGGCCCTGAGCGCACAGACTCGCGTCCTGGTGGGTGAGGCCATGCCGCCCAGATCGTGCCAGCTTCCTTAGTTTGTGTGCGCGTGTTTGTGCAGAACGTGAGAAACTGTGTACAAGGACCCCTACTTGAGGGTGCTGTCTGTCGAAGCCCAGGTTCCTGAGCCCGGTGCGATGGTCTTCGAGAGAATATGAAAATATTAGTCTGGCTCCAACTTTTCCTTTCCTTTGTACGTGGAGGACTCTGCGGGGTGGCCACTTATGTCCCTGGTTCCTTCCCCTCCCCCTGCAGAGCGGAGGGTACTGTCTACACCTGCCTCTCCCCACAGCTGTCCTCCGACTGAGAGTGAAGCCTTTCTTGCCTGGAATATTTTCTAGAACACTGTGGCAGAAAGCTAAAGGAAGTTGAAAGAGTCGCCTTTAGGTGTTGGGCTAGTTGCTGGGAATGTTGGGAGGATAGACGTCCTAGAAAGAAGAGACTATTTTGAATTTTGAGAAGTAGGTTGGTGCTGAAGACGAACAAGTCCATGTTACCAACCTGAGAAAGGTTCGGTGTCGTTGGAGCTGAAGTCCGGACTTCCTGCCTGCTAGAAAAGTCTCCAGCCTCAAATCCCTCGTTCTCTTGCACTCCAGAGAGAAGCAGCCTGAGCAGCTGATTAGTACCAGCCTGAGAGGAAGGGTGGCTTGAGTACCTGTTGTGTCTAGGGGATCTGCAGGAATGACACTGACACTGTGGTAGGTAAGGAAGAGGGTGCCTCAGACCTGGATAGGGCTATGCATTCCTGAAGAGACAGGGATAGATGTGGATAGTGTTTTCCTCTCCTTGGAAGGAGGGGCAAGAACCTGTCTGGGGCCGGACTCTTGTCCTCTTCCAGGGCCACACTGAGGCATGAGGATTGTGATATGTTTAGCCAGAGGTACAGTGGTGTAAAAGCACTGATGGAGCTGCATGGTACAGGTTTGGAGTCAGGCAGACTTGGACACAAAGCCCAACAGTTTCTACCTTTAAGACCTTCTGTGCCTGAAGGATAATAATTAATACCTGGCTAGAAAGTTTGTGGTGTGGACCAGGGAGATAAGCACCCAATAGAATAAGCAGGTACCACAATCCTTGGTACCACAAAAAAAGAAAAGAAAGTTTGTTGTAAAAACTCAATGTTTGCAAAGTACCTACTAGCTCAGAGCTGATAAACACCCCCCACCTCCTCCCCAGTAGTAGGTGGTTTTGGGGCTGGGTGTGATTATAGGCTGGTACACTGCTGTAATCTCAGGAGTCCAGAGGCTGATGCAGGAGGATTGCTTCAAGCTGAAGACCAGCCTGGGATACAAAGTGAGTTGAAGGCCAGCCTGAAATGCATATCCAAATCCTGTCTCAAAAAGACAAAAAATGGATTAAAGTGCATGCTTAGGCAGACACACAGGGCCTGGGAGTTGGATCCCTGGCAAGGCCTTGCCCCTGGGGTGTGCTGAGACAGCAATTGAGTCCAGGCATGGTGGCACATGCCTATCCCAGCCCTTGGGAGGCTCTAAACAGGAGGATCACTACAAGTCTGATCTACACAGTGAGATCCTGTGGACCCTGTACTAAAATACAAGAAAAAGGTTTTGGTTTGATTTGGGTAGTGTCTTGTACAGGTAAGGTTTGAGAGGAGGACAGTGTCCTGTGTCTTAGTTGTTGGGGAGGAGGCTGTTACAGTGGGCTCTGAGACTGCCAGGCTGCAAGGGGACTCGAGCTGTCCCACACACTCTGCAGCACACTGTGTTTTTCTTCCAACTTCTGTTTTTGTTTTTTTGTGGCCACCTCAGCCCACTGCAGCATGTGGTACCAGGTCCCTGTTCTTTGCCTAAGCTTTTCTAAACAGGTGCTTAGACTGCTGAACTGTCACTGGCCCTCTGTGTGTTATTTTACCATTGCCAGATGGAGCTTTGTTTTCATTTTGGTGGTGGTGTTTCTAGGGTTGAACAGTGAGCTACAACCCCATCCCTTTTGGATTTTTTATTTTGAGTCAGGGTCTCATTAAGTCAACAGCTTGTTCAGGTTGATCTCCAACATGTGATCCTCCATTACTTTTATTATTATTACCATCTTTTGTTCTGTGATACCAGAGATTGAACCCAGGGCCTGGCTCACCTTAAGCACAAGGTCTGTCCCTGTGCCACACCTACAGCCCTCCTTATCTTTTTGGATCTGAGATGCAAAATGTCACATTCTCTTGGCTTCCCTTCTGGAGTCTTGCTGGTGACTGTCCTAAACTTGTGGCTTCTTTTTCCACGGGGAAGTAGAGGACAATTGATTCCTGGCTGTGGGCCTTGCTTTTCTTGTCACTGAATCAGGCCTGGTGGCAGTTGGAGACTTGGGCTTGTGAGGGTGGCTTTACCTTGCCTGTCTTCCTTGCCTCCATGACCTTGTGTTGGCAGAGGTTAGCTCCCTTTAAAGCTCTGAAATTGGAGCTGAAACAGCTGCTCTTGATACCCCTCCCCTCTCAGGCCCTGGGGCCCAGGTAGAGGTGGGGGTAGGGCAGGGCAGGGCTGGGCAGGGCAGGGCATGGCAGGGCAGAACCTTGAAGCTGGGAGCACAGAACCACCAGCTCCTGTATTCTGATTCAAATGTTGCCTTGACAGCTTCTGATTTGCAGGTTTGTTTTGTTCTGTTGCAGTGCTAGGGATTGAACTTGGGACCTTGAGCTTTCAAGCAGGCACTTATGCCACAAGCTATATTTCCAGCACTGACCGCTTCTGAAAGGACAGTTCTTCCCTGCTTTTGGTTTTCCCATCTGAATGTTGGAGAGATTCTGGTCAAATCTATGTGACTGCCCCTGGTAGGGACTGGATCTTTGGAAAATTCCCTGCCAGGATCCTAGGGTAAGGTCTGTGCCTACTCCCTCTTGACCAGGGTACAGACATCCTCCTGGAGAGGTAGCAGGCTGGGCTGGGCTGGGCTCCCCAGGGAGGGAGTGGCAGGCAGGCAGCCCCCAAGGGTGGGACTCACTTCCTGCAACCCAAACTGCACGGGAACAATAGACTTCAGAGGAGTCACCAGGGCCGGAAATGGGAGCTGTGCTGAGGCAGGGGTGACTCTCTTGGGGGATGGGATTGCATATCCGGTTGAGTGTTGGGGGCAGTGCACAGGGCACGGGGTTGGTCTTTGGGGTGGGACCCTCCTCCCAAGGGGGCAGGGGACTTATAGTGAAACCTGAGCTCTGAGGGCCCTTTATTTGGCCGAGGTTTCTGCTATGTGTCCTTCTAGCAAAGATCTAGTGGTGTCTGCCAGCCTCTCCTGCCAAGCTCAGCTATACCAGCTCTGTGCAGTCTCTGGCTCTCCAGGGCCCTGAGATAGCTTCGTGAACAGCTCTGGTCAAGCTAAAGGGCCAGTGTTGTTTCTTCCTGGCTGTGCTCCATCTTGGCGCTGGGCCTGAGTAATGGTGATGTGGAAGCGATGTTGTTGGGCAGAGCGCTGGGTAGGAAAGCCCAGGCTTGGGCAGCTGAGTGACAGGAACGCGTTTCTTGGGTGGTCTGAGCTGGACAGGCAGGGGCCGCGACACCCTACCTAGAGCAGGGGCTTTAGTTTCTGACTTCTGTAAGAGAGCATCTGATGCATGTCATGCTGTGCTTGGGAGGTGGCAGGTTGTGTGGGCTTCTCCGCTTGAGTTCAGGTTGGGTCCTGAGAAGAGTCCCAAGGAGCAGTCATGGAGCCCCTGTGGGGATCTGGCATGTGCCCCATGGATTTTCTTTTTCTCTCTTTTTTTCTTTTTTCCTTTTTGAGATAGGGTGTCACTATGCAGTTCAGGCTGGCCTCAAACTCATGGTGATCCTACTGCCTCAGCCTTCTGAGTACTGTGATTACAGGAGTGTGCCATGATGCCCTCTGCTCTGATGGATTTCTTAAAGGGACAGAAAGTGGCACACTCTGAAGTTCATTTGCTCCCTTGCTAATTCTGGGTCTGATTTTTCTATTTCAGAGTTGAGGATCTGCCTGTGGGCTTCTCGCATGCTAGGGCAGTACTGTGCCACTGAGCTACATCCCCAAGGAGCATGTCACACTGTGGGTCAGAGGTTTTGGTGTGGTTTGTTGCATTTTGCTTTGCTTTGCTTTGTTTGTGACAAGGTCTCACTTTGTACTTCAGGCTGACTTTGAACTCGCTACATAGCTCAGGCTTGTCATGGTGATCCTCCTCCACCAGCCTCCTGAATGCTGACATTACAGGCATGTGCCACCATGCCCAGTTGGCCAGATTTTTGAACAAAAAAAGTCCATGGAGACCTTGAAAATGAAGCCGACATGGATTCGCTCTACCGAGCCTCCGCAAACAAAGTCAATTTGGATGGAGGAGTATTCAGCAGGTATTTTCTTTTCCTTTTTTGTTATGATTTGTGTCTAGATGTCCCTCCAAAGAAAGCCACATGTGATCCTAGGGTTTTTGTTTTGTTTTTGAGGTGGCTGTGTCTGGATTGTGTAATTGGTTCATAATGCAGTTCTGGGATTAAGGGCTGGTGATTGCAGAAACAAGCTAATGAATGGACTGCCTGCCCTGATCCTGGTAGCCTGGATGCCATATAACCGACAGGAGAATGTCTCCCCTTCTCTTGCTGTCATTTATTTATTTATTTATTTGGGTGGAACTGGGGACTGAACTCAGGCCCTTGAGCTTGCCAAGGAAGCACTTATTCTACTGAGCCATCTCCCTGGCCCTTTTTTTCCCCAAACGGATTTAATACAGGCTCTGTAGGGTCTCACTACATAGACTGGACTCACAGTGAGCCTCCTGTTTTCAACCTCCCCAGCGCTGTGACTACGGGGGCGCGCGTGCCGCCACGCCCAGTCTCAGACCTTTTAACTTCAGGTGTTTGGTGTTTCCTCTCAGCAATGAGAAAAGTAACTGAGACCCTCTTGCAGGGCTGAGGACTGGACCCAGCCTCGGGAATGCTTGGCAAGGGCTCTGTTAGTTCTTTGGGAGGGATTTTTAGTCTTGTGATTTAGGAAAAGGAGAAAGGAAGTCTGATGGCGCAGCTGTGAGTTGGATGTTTAGCTGACGGAGCAACCCTGGGTGCTGATACGGAGCTGGTGGCACCTCGGAAATTTCAGGGGTCACACCTAGGGGATCTCGGACATGGGTTCTGTCTGTGCAGTGGGTGGGGAGGACAGTACCCTTTGGACAGCAGAACCAGAATTCTAGATCATCTCAGGTAATTACAGTGTTTAGTGAGCAGACAGATAAACTAAAATATTTATTTTAATTCTTTTTTTTTTTTTTTTTTGGTGGAACCGGAGATTGAACTTAGGCCGTTGCACTTGCCAGGGAAGCGCTTATTCCACTGGGCCATCTCCCTGGCCTATTTTAATTCTTGAGATCAGTACAAAATCATTATAGATTGTTTGGAAAAGAAAAAAAAAATTCATGAAGAAAACAAAATAGTACACAGGAACAGTAGTTGGGAACAAAATAGCATGGGGTGACATCTTGCCAAGGAAAGCCTTAAGCTCTGTGACACTGCCCACACTGAGAGCCACATCTGGTTTTCAGAGGGAGGGACTTTTTGTGCTACTAAGAATAGAGCTTGTTGGATATAGCTCAGTAGCAGAGCACTTGCTTTGCATGGGTTCAATCCCCAGCATTTCCAAAGAAAAAGAACTGTTGTTATTCCATAGTCCTTTCCACCCCCAACTTCCAACTTTACTGGGGATTGGATTGAGTCTTTCACTGATCCCTTTCACTGTGCCCTTTTTCTTTTATTTTGAGATATGGATCTTTTAGTGAAGTCACTGAATTACCCAGGCTGGGCTTGTACTTGGTGATCCTTCTGCCTCAGCCTCCCAGAGTGCAGGGATTACAGGTGTGCTATGCCATATCCGGCTATAGCAAGTATCTTTACCAGAGGTTCATGAGGGATTAGAACTTGCCTGTTACTTTTAGAAGGTAGGCCCTCTTTTAAGGAATAACAGAGTAGGCCCAGTTGGTCTGATGTTACTTCATTATGTAAAACTGCAAAGAACTTGTGGAACAATGTGGAGCTTGTTTGGGGTGCTATTATAGGCTATCAGGCCTCGCTGTCTGGGTTCTGGGGTGCTAGAATTCTCTTGTGTGTTTGCATATGAAGCTGTACTGAATGATGGTTGAGATACTTTTCCCACCTTGTGCTCTGAGATTCCTGCTGGAGGGAGGTGAAGCTAAACTGGCTTCCAAGCTGAAGGTAAGATAAGGAGAGAGGTTGGTTCCTGAGCAGGGAGAGGAGAGCATGCCTGGTTTTGGTGGCTGGCATGGTGTGCCAGGGGTTCAGGGGCTGGCCTGGTATACCCTACAAGAGATCAAAGTCAGGTCCTTGTGTTTGCCAGGCAGGCGCTTAGACCGCTGAGCTATCTCCCCAGCTTCCTAGATAGATTTAAGTTATCTAAGAGCTGCATTTACAAATTTATGCCAGGTAGGATGGCGCACATTTGTAATCCCAGCACTCTGGAGGCTGAAGCAGGAGGATTACCTCAAGTTCAAGGCCAGACTGGGCTATGCATTTAGTTCAAGGCCATCCTGAACTTCCCAGAGAGACCCTGTCTGTCTCAGCTATTAAACTTGTAGTGATCCTCCTGCTTCACTCTCCTAAATACTGGGATTACCAGGCCCAGCATTAAAAATTAAAAAAACAACAACAAACAAACATGTAAGGTGTAGTGGCATATATTCCCAGGTACTTGGGAAACTGAGGCAGGAGGATAGAAAGTTTGAGGCCAGCCTGGACATGAGACCATCTCAAAAGTAAGAAATAAAAACAGGGCTGAGGATGTAGCTCAGTGGGTGGGGTATGCCCCTGGGTCCAGTCCCAAGCAAGCCCCCACATAAAAAATGTGGGGAGGGGGTGGGGGAGATGGCTCAGTGGAATAAGCGCTTCCCTGGCAAGCTCAAGGGCCTGAGTTCAATCCCTGGTTCCGCAAAAAAAAAAAAAAAAAAAAAAAAAAAAAAAAAAAAAAAAAAAAGACTGGGAAAGGCAGTGGTAAGTGCTTACCTAGCATGTACAAGGCCAGGGCTTCCCTCACCAACTGCAGCAAAATAAATAAGCAAACCATCCAAAACACCAATGCCCCAGGAGGAATATGTTCATTCCATAGTGCAGATATGTATTAATAAAAATAATCTGAAGAAACAATTGGAAAATAGTTAAAAAAAAAAAACTGGTGAAATGAATTGTAATAAAATAATTTACTTAACCTGCTGTTATATTAAGATCTTAACACAGTTTATAAACTTTCCTAGACAAAACAGTGCAGGCAATCTCTGGGCATCGTTCACCCAGCAGCACATCAGTGTGGATAGGTGGGGTGGGGCAGGCACTCGGGCAGTTGGCGTTCTCAGCATCTGCTGGGGCTGAGTCCCTGTCTCATCAGCTGCAGGAGTCTGGGCCAACCCCCAGCTGTTCCATGTCTCAGCTTCCCCTTCTACAAAATGAGGATGATGTTGGTGGAACCAGTTCCACAGTTGATGTGAGGATTAAATGCGTTAATATTTATGAAATGCTTGGTTCTCTGCCTGGCATGTCACCTTAGTCTCTTTCACCTGGCACCTACAACTTAAGGGAGAAGTTTATTTTGGTTCAGGGTTTCATCTGTAGTTGGCTTGGAGGAGGGCTGCTCAAGAGCTATTTGAGGGCTGGTGAAAGAAAAAGCAGAGTGCTGGGGTGGAGCCTGGGAAGAAAAAGCAAGCCGCCCCCTCCTCCCTGGTGCGCTTCTTCTGGCAAGTTCTGTAACAATCCAGTCTCCTTCCAGAACCCCACGTTCTGGGCGGACATCTCCCTATAAACCATAGCACATCTACTAAGTGCTTGTCCAATAAATGGCCCTTAAAAACTAGACAAACTGAGCCAGTCATGGTGTCACAAGCCTGTAACCACAACCCTCACAAGGCTGAGGCAGGAGAATTGCAGCAAGTTTGAGGCCAGCCTGGACTCACAGCTAGGCTCTGTCTCAAAAAGCCAAAAACAAAAACAAATAAACAAAAAACTTAGCCCTCCCCAACACCAAACACTTAGACAAGTTGGAATAATTGAGCAGGGCTGTGATATGCTTGGAAATCCCTAATTGCACTGTGAGTGGCCCTGTGAAGTAACTGGTGGTCAGGAGAGGTAATTGTGCTTTGTGAAAATGTCTTTTTTTTTTTTTTTTTTTTTTTTGTCTTTTTGAGACAGGGTCTCACTATGCATTTCAGGCTGGCCTTAAGCTCACTTTGTAGCTCAGGCTGGGCTCGAACTCACAACAATCCTCCTGCCTCAGCCTCCCAAGTGCTGGGATTACAGGCATGCGCCACCAGGCCCCGTGAAAATGTCTTGTGATCAGATGGACAAAATCAGTTATTGCTGAAGAGGACTTGCCTAGTGACAGGGCAGCTGCGGTCCCTCCACACGTGTGTCCTGAGCATCTGTCATTGGGGCTTGAAGCTGTGGTGGTGGGCACATTGGAAGTACAGCACCCTCAGAAATGCTCTACTGTCAGCTGCGTGACCTCGTGTTGGAATAGGAACTCAAGTTACTTGAGCCCTGGAGTTTAGGCAGTAGCTGCACTGCTCATGAGAGCTTTGTTGGTGGCTTTCGGTTCCTCCCACGACACTGCCAGTCCCAGCAGTACCAGCTTTCTTCTGGTCTGAGGCCTTCACCAGCCTCTAGCAGTCATAGGACACCCGCTATGCACCCAGTACTGGGCAGGTACGGGTAGGAGGCCCGGCTTTTATTTTAGGAGCTTGGTGTTGGTGGGAAGATAGACTGAATTGCTAATGCTGACAGCCCTGGAGGATGAAAGAAGGCACAAACAGTGCGTGCTGTGGGTGCCCAGCAGAGGTGACCTGTTCTATGGGGTTCCCAGAGGGCTTGGGCATCCACAGAGGAGGTGTTCAAGCTGGCTCCGAGGATGGGGATGTTAGGGTTGCCGTGGATGTGTGAGGTCAGGGTCACAGCCTGGTAGAAGGCCAGGTGTCTGTGCAGACAGCAAGACTGGCTCAAGGGCCAGTGCCATCGGGTGTGCAGGATGGAGATGGGCGAGGTGCTTTAGGGCTGAACCCTTTGGGCAGAATGAGGAGGACTTTTTTCTTTTTTGTGCTGCTGGGATTTGAACCTGGATCCATGTGAATGGCAGTTTAAGTGCTTTGCCATTGAGTTACACTCACAGCAAGGATTTATTTTAAATTTCCGTATAGTGAAAGAGATTCTCTGGTATTCATTTCACAAATATACAGAGTGATTTATTTACCAGCAAATACAGAACAGTCGAAGACCCCAAATTTCATTTGCAGTCCTCTCTTCCCCTCATGCTCATCCTCTTCTCCTGGGAATAGCAATCTCAGTTCTTGGCAGGGGGTCTGATCCCCTGAGTGCAGTGCTGGCCCTGCCCCAAGGGCCCTCTGAGGGGAGCTGAGACTGGGCATGGTGGTGTGCACCTGTAAACCTGTAATCCCAGCAGTAAACTGGAGGATCACTAACGAGTCCAATCTGTGTAGTGGGAACATGTAGACCCCTGTCATAAATACATTTTAAATAAATTCCTGTAATTTTGCTTAAAAACATTTTTTTTTAATGAGCAGAATATATTTATTGAGGGAAAGAAAGCTCCTGTCCAAGAGAGGGACAGGAGGGGGGCCCCGAGTGGGTTGTCCCTAATTTTGCTTTTTTAAGAATGTCATGTACCAAGCTCAAGGCCATCCTGGACTATAAACTAAGACCTTGTCCGAAAAAAGTAACAAAAACCAACCCAAAACAAAGCAGAAAAAATCCATATACATGGAATCATACAGTCAAGGAGATTTTTGGGTTCTTTGACATAATGCCGTTGGGCATCACTGAAATGGTTACATATCGTTCCCTTTCCATGTACAGATGTCCTGCAAATCACCAGTGTCCGTCAGTGACTGAAAGACTTTGGAGCTGTTTCTAGCCTCTGTCACTTTTGAGTAAAGCTGCTATCATGTTTATTTATGTACAGGTTTTGAGTGAAAAGATTTTATTTCTCCTGCATAAATACCTTGGAGTGGGATTGCTGGGTCACATGGTATATACATGTATGCTTAATATTTTAAGAAACTTATAACTGTTTCCCAAAAACACCTTTTTTTTTTCCAGAATGGGGATTGAACTCAGGCCCTTGCACTTGCCAGGAAGCGCTTATTCTACTGAGCCATCTCCCCAGGCCCCCAAAACACCATTTTTACATTACCACGAAAACCACAATGAATTTTATTGCTCCATATAGCTCTCACCTAGGCTTGTTATTATTCTAGGGTTGCTGTTTTTTTTTTTTCCCCACTCTGGCACTGGGGATTGAACTCAGGATCTTCACACTGAGCTACATACTACAGCTCTAGTGTTTTAAAATTTTATTTTAAGGTACAATCTTGTTAAGTTGCTAAAATTCCTGGGCTGGACTTGAATTTGGGGTCCTCCAGTCTCAACCTCCTAGGATGCTGGAATTACAGGTGAGCAGCTCCCTGCCTGGCTGTTTTTATTTATTTTTTTTCATAGTGCCTTTCTGGTAGCTATCTACTGTTGTCTCATTATAGATCTAATTTACATGTTCTGGAGGTGTGAAGCATATTTTTGTGTGCCCATTTGCATCTGCATAGCTTCCTGGTGACACATCTGTCCAGGTATTTTGCCCAGTTTTTTCTTTTGCTTGCTCTGCATGTTCTTTCCTATTCTGGCTACAAGTCCTTCATCAAGTGTGTCATTTACAGTTTTTTGGAGAACATTTATTTAAGGAGCTCCCTGAAGGAGTGCTGGGGGCGAGGAGCACTGAGAATGACATTTCCAGTCCAGAGCCATGGTCTTCCTCATGGACATGGTGGGCCCAGGGCTGCGAATGTGTCCCTCCAGAGAGCTTGGTCCCCCTGGAATGCAGTGCAGGAGGGGGAAGAGGCCTGTGCCTGCCTGGAGCCCTTTCCTGTGCTTCTGCCCAGAGCGTGCTCTGGAGTTAGGCCCTGGCTGGCATGTTGTTTAGGGGGCCTCCTCTCTGACCGGCCAGGGCAGCAATGGCCTGCTGGGCCAAGCTGAGCTGCCCCCACCCAGAACAGGCCAGGGCGACTCCCTCCACCCCCATTTTCAGCCATTTGCATGGCCTGTTTCCAGCTGGTGACCCTGCACTCTGGAATGGGAGGTGTGTGGTTGGGCCAGGAGGGAATCCTTGGGAGTGTGGGGTCAGGGTGGATTCTCTGCCGTGGATCTGGGCGCTTTTGGTCACCAGCAGAATTTACAGAGCTCTGCTTCTGTCAGGAGTGGCTCTGGGACAGCAGAACATCTGAAAAATGACTAGAGTGGGGGTGGAGGTGTGTGACGCCCTTGTCCCTGCCAGCTCACTCTGCCCTGGCCCTCAGGCTTGCTGGAGATGTGCACTCCATATGCAGGAGCCTTGGGTTTCCTCAAGGCAGGGGCTGCTGGTGCTGGTCACCCCAGGATCCCAAGGCTTCTGATACGTGGGCTCTAGAGGCTTCTTTCCAGTGCCAAGTTACACCAGTGGTCGCTGATAGGGAACCCATGCTCCTGGAGCCTGGGCTGGGCCCCTCAGGTCTTGGCAGGGCTGGCTGAGTGGGGCAAGCTCATTCCCTAGGACTGGAGAAAGGACTTGGGCCATCAGCCCTAGGGTGTGTCCTACCCATGCCCTCTGAGTGGCTTGCCATCAGCAGGTGTCCTGGGACCCCAGTGAGTCTTCCATCTGTAAAACATTAGGTAGGAGAATCGGCTTTGAGCCTGCACTTTCCTAGGCCAGGTCACTTGAAATGGAACTTGCAGGTTAATCTTGTATCTGCCCTCTCAAGTGCTTTCCTGACTTTTGTGGTGCTGGGACTTGAACCAAGGCCTTGTCAGTACCCCTGAGGGATATTCCAGGTCCAGCTTTGGTTTTGTTTTATTTTTATTTTTTTGTCTTTTTGAGACAGGGTCTCACTATGTAGCTCAGGCTGGCCTTAAGCTCACTTTGTAGCTCAGGCTGGTCTCGAACTCACAACAATCCTCCTGCCTCAGCCTCCCGAGTGCTGGGATTACAGGTCTGCGCCACCACTCCCGGCTTGGTTTTGTTTT